>OY292395.1:25527078-25549253 GCA_958496205.1 Idaea biselata | reverse complement strand
CAGTGAAACAAGATTCAACCCATCTTCCTTAGTGGTTGCACTGGTTAACATATCGGAAAACAGAACATGTTATGTGAACCTAATGAGCCCAAATAATAATATAAAGCCAATTGTGAAGCCAATCTAATGGACTGGTAAGTCAAAAAGAATCTTGTAAGTATAGGAGACAAACAACTATTATAGATGTTCCAGCTTGACAGACTTGCAGCCTGACTCAGTAGGTTAGTACAGTGACCTAGTGCAATAGCCCAGAAAACCAGCCATGGTTGGATGGTAATTGTTTACCAAATGAATGAGTTGCTAGTACTAAACTGATTTGGCTAAATGAGTATGGATCACATATTCTAATATAATATTTTCATGTAATAGAAACTTATAAATCAAAACAAAACAAGCACCAGAGAAAGCTGCGTAATACAGCTACTGTAACATATATAATACCTACTGCAAAGTTAGACATACCTGGAACCAGCTGGTCTGGTTTCCTCTCCACCTCCACATTCTCCTTGGTAGGGGTCTCCTCATCACTTGATGAAGACCTCACTCCTGATTCCGGAGATTTATCACAGTTGGTGACAGTTTCCTTCTTTATTTTGCTTTCTTTTTTTACCTTTGTTGCACTTTTTGGTGATTTTTCTTCTAGTTTAGTTTTCTTTGCTGTACTTTTGGGTGACTTGTCACCCACTTTAGATTTCTCTTTAGGCGTTTGTTCTTTTGGAGTGTTCTTTTCAGTCAAAGGTTTGGTTTTCTTAGTCTTGGGTGACTGGTACGTTTTTGGTGAAGTCTTCTCTATTTTGATAGATGGTTTGTCGGGAGATTTAGGGGAAGGGGGGTTGTCTGGTGTTGGCTCTGTTTCACTGTCTGTGCTCTCTATTCTTTGGCGTTTAGGTTTCTTCTTCTTAAAGCAAGAGTTTCAAATGAGTTAGATAAAGTTCATGCCCAAGCATAGCCCAGTCGCTAGAATCTAATATTAGTTAAAGTTCTCTAAAGGTCTTTAAATATTTTACAGGTATATTGAGGGTGCATTTAGGGTAGCTCCAATCCCCAATAAAGGGGTTGCTACTAGTGATGTGCCGAGTCGCTGTTTTTGTGACTCGAGTCGACTCGAGTCGGTTTATACGGACTCGAGTCCGGACTCGAGTCCGGGCTCGAATCCCAGACTCGAGTCCGGACTCGAGTCCGGGCTCGAATCCCATACTCGAGTCCGGACTCGAATCCCAGACTCGAGTCCGGACTCGAATCCCAGACTCGAGTCCGGACTCGAATCCCGGACTCGAATCCCAGACTCGAATCCCAGACTCGAATTCCGGACTCGAATCACCAATGTGTGTCAAGCGACTGTTATTCCTTAATCCCCAAGATTTATTATTGTTTTACAACATTTATGGTTTTATTCAAAGTTTAACTGAATTGAACTGCCACAAACAATAATATTGATTGATTGGACTACCACAGACAATATTATTCTTGAATAAAAAATCCCGCGTCATTCGTACGGACGGACAGTCGAAGTTTGACGGTTTGGCGGGAGCTATTTTTTCCAAGTAAATGTATGTATCTATGGAAAACGAAACATTGCGTGGAGTGAGTGGAACAGAGATCGAGAACGAGCGAGTCAACTTACTCAAGTCAGTTGGAATCGCATAATAGAATCGAGTAAGCAGTACGGAATCGAGTCCCGGACTCGAGTCCCAGAATCGAGTACGCCGGACTCGAGTCCCGGACTCGAGTCTGCGGACTCGAGTCAAAATAAATTTGGACTCGAGTAAGCGAGTCCACCGAAAGAATCGAGTCTGACTCGAGTCAAGCCATACTCGGCACATCACTAGTTGCTACATCTTAGATCACGTCATGATTTGCCATCTGGTGAGATAAAGTTCACACATTCAGCTATCCTTTCTTTCTACTGATATTATAATAATGAAAGTTACTCTTTCATACAAAAACTACTGGACCAATTGTGATCAAGCTTGGAATGCAAATAGCTAGAGACCTGAAATAACACATATGCTACATTGAATGCCTATATTTTTAGGAGATCGCAACCTATGTGGGTATAACATAGTTTATTATAAAATATGTATGTTAGTCTATAAGGTATGTATCTATGGGCCTTTGTTGCCTGATATAAATGGTTTATTATTATTATAACACAGGGTGCAGCTAGTCAATCATAAGAGATTGTGCTCAATGAGATACCTTATCAGAATGTACTTGAGGGGAAGGAGGCTTGGCAGCTTCTGGTTCACTTCCACTGCTCTCTACTCTAGCTCTCTTAGATGATCTCTGTAACAAGAATAACTACAATGTTGTCGAACTTGCCAACTGCTCCCAGGGGCCGATCTGCAGTGGTTAATTGGCTTCATACAGGGGTGGGCCGCTGCAAATCTAACGTGGGGAAGTGGGGATACTCAATGATATATGAATGCGACTGCGGTGCTCCATAGAAGGACATGAACGCATCTCCTTTCCTACACACTGTGCCCTTCTTTCTGCACAAGGGAGGACCTCATGAATGCTACAAATTCCATCTTGATTGTGGCTGACTTTTGGTCCAGGTAGGTGTAACTTAAACATATTATATCTAATATTTGTTTGCGGCTATTGATGCTGTGAATAATAACTACATTATGTAGTACTTATGCTCATTATTTTGTGCCATTTTGTACTACTTGTATTACACTATTTATTTAATTATTGGTATGACTAAGTTTGACCAAAAACTATGCTTGAGGAGCTTTAAGACATATATGGTGTAAATTGAATAATAACCTAAATGAAATGAATGACTATGAATGGATAAAAAAACAATAAACTTAATCAAAATCTGTGCCGGAAAAGCACTTTGGAGACTTTTTGTAGCGATGCAGTCGCGCGTTTAGCATACGCGCGACTAACGCGTGGTAGTCGCATTTGTAATGCGCTACAGTAGCGATGCTAACGCACTACCAACGCGCTACTGCATCGCGACTTAATCGAAGCAAATGCATCGATTCAGGGAAAAAACGGAGGGAGGGGACTGAATTGCGCTTGCATCGCGACTGAAGCGCGATAGTATCGCGTTTGCATCGCTACTATCTGAGCGCCCCGTGGGCGAGGGCACACAGCTAGCGATTGCATCGCGACTGTATCGATCCGAACGCGGGACAGCATCACTACAAAAAGTCGCCGTGGGCGAGGGACCTAAAGAGAGTAATATATTTAATATTAATTTACCTTTACAACTTCTTCTGGAGAAGAAACCTCTCCGTTTGTGGTTACCTCATCTTTTTCATCTTTGACACTTGCTTTAGGAGGAGTCACCTTAAAAAACGAGGTAATGGTTCTCTGTGCCATATCGAAAGACCGGCTGCCTTTGATATTCCTGGTTATTGTCTTTGTAGCACCCGGGTTGTACGCCAAACCGTAAATATAAGATGGTACACGAGCCACTCTAATGTAAGGCAGAAACTTGTAGATATTCATTAATTTGAAACGTGAAGTTCATTGTAAATACTTAGGGCGTAACGTTTCGTTTTTTCGTGTAGCTTTATGTGTGTAATTCTGCCGAGAAATACAATTACGGTAAGGGAAAAGTGAAGTAAGGTTAGTGTAAATAAAATCCTTGTTTTAATAGGTTTTTTTCGTCTTGAATAGTAATTCTTACTATACCTTAACTATCAGAGTATACTCGAATTACATCGAATTACCGTTTTTAGAATTTCAATCTTTATCATTGGTTTATTGAGTAAAAACTACAAACGCAATTTCGCAGAGGCGCGAAAAATAATAACAAAAAATGCCGGCCGTCAGTTTAATTCCGGGCAGTCAGTGTCATGTCAAAATGCTATCATATCTTGCGTTTGGATACTTTTATATTTTTTTAATTAGGGTTGTTTGAATAAATTTTCTATGTAATAATTTCTGCTTATTTCATAATATAAACGTATGTTATGCGTAGATTAAAATATCAAAATAAAAACTTAAATAAAACTGGAATGAGACATGTTCATTATTATAGACTGCGTATTTTTTTAAAGGATGGAATGCATATCCGAATGCTTTAGTTTTTTTTTCTATTTTTTTTAGTCAAAACAAAAATGATTATCTTCTAAGTGAATTTGTTGCCTATATTGCAGTATTCGTTTATTTAGAAATAAATTTACAATTTTTTTCCTATTTCTTGTTGTACACTTTTTTGTAACAAATGCTACTTTCCTGAGATAACTTTATTTAGAATGAAAATGTCGAACTTATTTTGCTAAGATGGCGCTTTCTGTCAGTGAAGTGTCAACATAATTCGTGTCGTCCATGTTCCGAATGTGGTGTGACTTATTTTGGTTTTATGTTAATTTTTCACATAGTTTTATAAATGTGAAATGCAGCAGCATGTGTTCTTTCATATAGTAGAACCTAGCTCCGGCTGAATGGATCCCGCCGTGGCGTGGTATCAGCCCGAGCAGGAAGGACCCGCGAAGCGCCTGTGGCTTCGTATCTGGGAAACGCAAAGTGAAATAGACAAAATGAACTTGAAAAACTTAGAAAACGCTAATCCTAATGTGAATAAAGCTCAAGACTTTATACCTATAAACGATGTGAACGGTGAAAATAGAAATAATAATTATTTTAACCCCGCGCGGAGGAAAGTGAACGATAACCGCGCGTCGACTTTTAACCTGAACAAAAACCACGATGCTCTCATAGGTGAATACGGCGGGTGTCCGTGGCGGATACCCGGCTACATGTACAAGCCCGGGATACTGGGGTGAGTGTTACACCGCGCTCCGTACAAGTTACTTTAGGGCATGTCAACCAACGTGTATGAGTGACGTTTTGGTTAGAATTGGCAAGCGGAGCGGGCAGGCGCTGGCGCCCGCTCGCCCCCACCTGCATCTGCTGCACTGCCGACTCTCTTGTCAGATGTCAAACAAAACATACACACAGACACATCAATAATAGAAATGCTATCAGACTATACCTAATTAGAACTAGGTTTATGCTAAAAATAACAAGTATAAATTGTAATTGTTGACTATTACATTGTGGGGAATACCCGCCTGCAACTCAGGGTTGATGGATTTCATTCATAACATAAACAAACATTTATGCCATCAAAAGGTTTAATATGCTATCATTTATGCTATCTACAGCAGACTGGTACAACATAACATGAAATTTTTTATTTTTTTTGAAACCTTTTATTGAATGTTCGCTATAGGCATAGATCCTTAGCACACTCTTACTGTGCATTCACTATAAAACTCCTGCATATGTCTATTTCCGCCATTCACTCCCTTTTTATTTGTTCGAAAAACTGTCAATTAACAGATCCCTCCGTGCCCGTCTTGTATCTAAAGCTCAAAGCATGCCCATAACATTTCACACTCACAAGACATCCAAACTATGAGAAATTGTTACTAAATCCTCCTAAGATACCTTATGTGATACATTGCAGAAATGTATCAGTATGGAGAATTCTTTAATTGCATTTTATGTTTTGTTTAACCGGTCTGTGCCCATCTTTTATATACAAAATGCTTCGCCTGCTCGAAGCACAAACATTATGTCTATGTTTTTCATTCAATTGCAATATAAAGCAATTTGCAATTGCAAATTGCCATATATCGGTAAGCAGGTGAAGCGTTAAGAATTATTTCCCATATTACAGGGTAGATTACAAGCCTTCTTGTGCTTGTGATAATGATGTGTGCAAAGTTCTATATATACTACTTACCTAAATGTTATTTGAAATATTATCAGTCTGTTTCATAAGTAATTAAAATTAATAATCTCTCCACAAATCTAAAGAAAATAATGTAAGTTAGTAGAGACATAGTTAAAACCAATTATAATGAACATGTCAATACAGTCATGCATGACATGCAACCAGTAATGGGTGCTTAATGAATCTGTTTAGATGAGTACATGTTTGCTTGTACTCGGTGAACTTTTACTTGAAAATAAAAACATGATTTGGGAAAATAAGTATGTAGTTTGTACTTGAATTATTAAGTAGCAGTGCCTATGTAAATTCACTTTATTATTGACTAGCTGCGTCCCGCGGTTTCACCCACGTAAGTCCCGATCCCGTCGGAATATCGGGATCAAAAGTAGCCTATGTTACACAGGGTGAATGGAGCTAATGGTGAAATAATTTTTGAAATTGGTCCAGTAGTTTTTGAGTTTATTCATAACAAACATACAGACAAACACACACACACACACAAAAATACAAATCTGTCCTCTTTATAATATTAGTATAAATAGATATAGATATAGATTCATAATTTAGAAGGGAGAAAGAGAGAATAAAGGCTCTTTTTGCCTCATTCCTTGTGCAAAGTTTGGCCTTTGCAAATGCAAACCCTCGCAGGAATGAGAACACCTTACAATTTATGCTGTTAGCTATAAATCCAATGAAAATCAACAGCGATAAAAAATACAACATTTACCTACAAAAGAACTTTTAGACTAAACATACAGCTATGTCAACCAATGATGGTAATGCCTAAATTCATATCATACTAATTTTTTTTTTTTTTGGAAGAGGTCCACTAATGCCGAGAGAGGTCCACTTGACATGATCCTATAATATGGAACCTCAATTCACCCTTTTTTTTTGTTTTTCTTTATCAAGGTAAAATCTGACCTTATGGACTATCCCAACGCTCTGGGGGAGGCAGTGAGGATGTCTGGGACTCCCTACTGGCCTATTGTGGTAGAAAGCCAGAGATTTACCCATTAAAACTCCTCTGTGTCCCTCTCTTCACCGTTTTCCAGGGGGTGGTTGGCACTGTTTCCATATACGACTACCAATCCAGAACTTCAATGTACCTACCCGATAATTCCATAAGTCCATTATGCCCTGCATGCATGTGTTACTACTCTGAGGGTTGTTGACACCGTTGACGGCCGCTAGTGGCTGGCGAGCAGCCAGGTGCCATAGGTAATGATTAGTGATGCGCCGAGTACCAGTTTTACCGAGTAACCGAGTACCGAGTATTACTCGGTCCAAAATTTACCGAGTTGAGTACTCTGCCGAGTTACTCGGTTCATTTAAATAACCGCGAAAACAAGTTTGCAACGCGCTCCAGACGACGAGCGACAGGCGAGGCGACTCGCAAGCAGGTTATTTTCTTTACTAGCTACGCCCGCGGTTCATCATCATCATCATCCGAGCGATGTTCCTGATGGGAACATCTCATCATCAACACTCTCGGGAGCCCGGAGTCCGCTATCCTACTTTTACGTCTCTACTTCGCACGATCTTTGGCATCCCGTGTAGTGGGGCCGTTTGCACGCATATCTGTTCTCTCGCCGTCAAGCCAGTCTTTCTTCCCAATCTGCTGCGGTCGGGCGGAGGCGCCATACCAAAACATTTGTTCCCTACGTAACTAGCCGGACCATCGTAAACGCCATTCTTGCATGGTCATTGGCCATTCTTCTCGGGCATGAAGGCTGCCCCTGATGCCGGAGTTTCTGACGCGGTCTTTTCACGTCACTCCACACATCCAGCGCAGCATTTTCATCTTCGTGAAACGCAGCTCCTGCTTATGTCGCTCAAGCACTGGCCACTATCACTATCGTACAAAAGGACAGGTCTAGTGATCGTTTTATACACTTGTTCCTCTTAGACCAGTTACCTCTCGATGTCGTCGGACGCCGGAAGCACAAATCCCAAGTACTTAAACTGGTCTATCCGTTTGACCATACGACTGTCTACACAGGTGTGCTATCTACATGCACAAAGAAGGGTGAGCCGCCGGGAAGAAGGGTGGGTGCAGTCGGAAGACCAGCGCTGCTGCTATGTTATTTTACACTAGCAGCAGCATTACGCTGAGGCTGCGCCTATTCGGGCAGCGCACTACTCTCTACGTATATTTTGTTATTATCTTTAAGTTGGGTGCTTGCCTGAAAAAATCTATTTTCTTTCTTCTTTCAAAGTGGCCATAGCCACTTTGGGCGTGTAGATAGCGGGTCCTTTAAGAAGACCGAACTAGCGTTTGAGGACACGATCTGTCCAAACCAGATCCCTGACAATTGCTCTTGGGAGTAACCTGACGGTACAGCAACCCCTTATCAGGCGTAATCATTGGCAGAAGTCCTTGATTCGGAAGGAGTTCCGATGTCTGCACCTCTTTATACTGCTTATTTAGCAGCTCGTGGAAATATGAGCGCCATCTCTCCTTCACCACGAGGTCCTCGTATAGCAGGTTGCCATAGGGATTTTTTACATTGCGGCACATGGATATATCCTGCGCCGCTTTGATCCCAGAACATGCCTACTTATAAATAAACTTCTGCCCCTCAGACGTTTCCAACTTATCGTACAATGGCTGGCTGTCAGTGGTGCTGTCTGTCTCTGGCTACTGCTCTTTTAGTGGCACGTTTGGCGGACCTGTACGCGTCGCGATCTTCAGGAAAGTTAGACGCTTGCCACTTTACCAGCTTATGTGTCGATATAAAGTTCTTTAGCTCTGTACCTTTGTGTTAAATTTTATGTAAATTGGTCGACTCGTTTGAACGTGAAAGAGGACCAAACAAATACACAAACTTTTACACTAAATTAAGAAGCCAAAGCAGTACAAAGATGAATCCTACACAGATAATATATATCTATATATATCCGAGTTACTCGGCTTATGAACCGAGTACCGAGGCCGAGTACGAGTAGTAAAAAACTGCCGAGTACCCGAGTAACGAGTACTCGGCAGATTACTCGGCGCATCTCTAGTAATGATCGTTTGATACAATTGGTATATTTGCCTAACTCACATTTATCTCATAATAATAATTTCAATTGATCTTTTTCTTCGGGCCTTGTGGGATAAGTTCATGTCATTTTCTTCCACTCTTATATCTAATAGTCAGTCATTAGGTCAAGTTAGAGAACTTAGGGCGATCTGAACACACTACACTATAAAAAATATCATACTTAATAAATATTATAATAATATTCAATATTAATAGACTACAAAAATAGAAAGAGTTCTATACCATTTCTGAATTCACATTTCGCCTCATTTTCGATGTCGTCCAACAATGCCTATAGCGTGGTAGCACCGAGTAGCACTTCGTGCAATAAGTACTGACCTTAGGTCCAGTTGAGGCAGCATTTTACCACTATATTCACAATATTCAACTCGGTAACAAAGTATATTGTGATGATGAGTAACATTCCGACAAGGATGTCTGTCACGCTCATCGCGTAAATCAATTAGCCAACTTTATTGAATGCATCCTTAGATGAAAACAAAAATAGCAGATATGGTATTATGTAAACATTATTTCTTAGTGTTAATCCACACTTAGGAAATACTGCTTTTTGAAAAAATGCTTTCAAAAACTTTAGTACCCGTCGGGATTCGAACCCGCGACTATTGGTAATCCGAACCAACGCGTTAACCGCTTCGCCATGGGTAGCCCTCCAGCTAGGTCGAATTTAAGAAAGCACCTCTTTGTGTGTTCTTGCGAGTAAGGCCTTGTAGTGACATCTACCGGCGAACTTTGCAGTTCAACTCGGCTTGTAACTTCCCATATTACATGGAAATGATTACAATATAAGATGACACATTCCAAACATGTAAACATTATTTCTTAGTGTTAATCCACACTTAGGAAAGCTACAAGCCGAGTTGTACTGCAAAGTTCGCCGGTAGATGTCACTACGAGGCTTTACTCGCAGGAACACACGAAGAGGTGCTTTCTTAAATTCGACCTGGCTGGAGGGCAACCCGCGGCGAAGCGGTTAACGCGTTGGTTCGGATTACCAATAGTCGCGGGTTCGAATCCCGACGGGTACTAAAGTTTTTGAAAGCACTTTTTCAAAAAGCAGATACGGTATATTCTAACATTGCGTATTCGAAAAATGAGCTAGAAACACCTACATGCATTTTCATAAAATTATCTACTATATAAAAATAAGTCGGGTTTTCCTTCCTGACGCTATAACTCCAGAACGCACGAACCGATTTCCACGGTTTTGCATTCGTTGGAAAGGTCTCGGGCTCCGTGAGGTTTATAGCAAAGAAAATTCAGGAAAAATTTAATTATCTATAGTTTATAAGGCAAAACAACGTTTGCCGGGTCAGCTAGTTGTATATAAAACATAAAATAAAATGAGCAATAAGGCATTCTGATGGATTTCAAAAAGATAATAGCAGTGTGACAGCACGTGTTCACGCGGCAACGGTTTGACATGCAACTGAGGCTAGTGCGTCAGCTAGACGCAGTTTTATCGTCTCATTTTCCGAGACTAGGTAACGTATCTGCTGATTTTTGTTTTCATCTAAGAATGCATCATGCATGATGGAGGGTACATCTACCGTACCACGTACCATACGTACCGAAGCATAGAATCTAAATATTATGTCTTGCATTGGTAGACGTGTGGGTAGCCCCGGCATAGAATAGGGCCCGTAGATGTCGTAAAAGGCGACTATGCGATGTGAGACTAACCTGGAAGTCTCCTTAGGTGGTAACGGGTAATCCCAAGGAGTTGGTGTTGGTCAGGCATCAGACCGTAAAAATATTGCCAAATCTATTTGCAGTAGGCAGGGTCAATGATGTTGATGTCTTTCCTACCCTACCTTAAATAATTTAGGATTTTAGCGAACTCCGGGCTCCAGAGAGGGATGCAACCGGGAACACCGCTGCGATTAGAGAACACTGATTTTACATGGTGTAGGTAGAGATATTTTATTTGTGAGATAGGTAGATGAAGTTAATCGTGAAGTCCAGAGCCAACGATCAAAAGATCGGTCTCCGAAAAGGGGGTCTGTCGATTCTGAGATATTATTTTTGTTCTAACTAACTAACAATAAGTTTTGTTTATATACGTATTCTTATTTCGTATGCAGTGAACAGTTGACTAAGTCCTAAATTCATCGAAGTAAATGTTGCTTGTCGCGAAACTTGAAACAAAAATAAACAGATTGAGCAATAAACGTGATTCAGAAACCCCGTGATGGAATCCAGTAAACAAACAACACCAGCAATCAACCTATTTCGTAAAAAAACCGACACTAAACGTTACTGTGATCAATGGATATTCGTCCCTATTCTCATGGGCATAGAGGCGAGGTGTGGTTTCGTCGGAATCGAGGTCGTCTGGGCGTTCGCCCGTGTATCTAGCCTAGACTGCGTTAGATACTAGATTTTGTTATAAGTATTTTTGATATAGATAATTATATTTAACAAATTGTGACAAATGTTTTGTTTGTGAATGTGACTGTTTTCCCCGCGTAACTTCTGATCTTTAGATAAATACTAGTAGTAAGTATATTAATGTAGAGTTTTGGCTATCCAATAACGAGGTTTAATCGCAATCAGTTCAGTGGTTCATGCGTGCAGAGGTAACAGATTCATTAACAAACCCCCTCGCATGTGTCCCAGTCCGTAGGATTCTCGTCGCACCGGAACACTTCTAAAAGTGGCATACGGAAGCTGCGCGAGCGCTGACATTGGCGCAACTATCACGTAATGATCTATTTCAAAATACCTAGGTAGATTATAGGTAACTAGAGTTAAGATTTATCCACCGTATATGGAAATAAGGTTTATTTATGCCCATACTAGCAGAATTCCGTGGTTTCAAAGTCAAAGTCAAAGCCAAAGTCAAAGAATTTATTTGCTTATAACAACAGGTAGGTAAATTACAACAGATTTCAATAAATTAAAATATAAGGTCAAGCCTGTTATTGCCTTCTTCACGCGTGTAATTCCCGATCTCGTGGGAATTTAGAGGGAACAGACTCGCCAGCCAAATCCATGTCTCTAGTACCAGCGGTCTGGGTTTTGCGTTATGTATGTTATTCACAGTCAGTCAGGACTTGGAATTTTGTATGGATGTATAGATGCCGCAAAAGCCGTGCTAAGTCATAAGAGTCATTCATAACATAACTCAAAGCAGAAACTAAGAAATTAAAGTATAGAAAACTAAGATCGATAGAGGGTCACCGATCGAGCGCACCGGTCGTTGACCGCTCTACAAAACGACTAAAACCATTCAATAAAATGTTATCTTCGATCTGCAAAAACTTGTAGAAAAAATGTAGAAAGACGCGTCCAATATTCGCGTAGTTACCGTTGCTTGCTAAGTTCTTGTCTCGACTCTTGAACACGGGCAGACCGTCACACGCGCGCGAGGTTCGGTCGGCAGTTACTATTGTGGTAGTTAGGTACCTACCTACTTGTTGTCTCTGCTGGCTGCATTGTCACAGACAGACTAAAACAACGAAGGGCAGCTGTTACCTAAATTATGCATGCGAATTTAAAATATTTAATAGGATTTGCGGTACTTAAGTAGGGTTCATTTGCAGCATATACTTCATGGTAACATCTTATCCTGGGTCATTAACATCATTGAGTATTTTTTTGATGTCGTATACTTGGGAGCGGATCTTACATAACTTTTCAACTATCATCGGAGGTCCGAAAATATTTCTCATACCAATTAACATCATAATGATCAATCTCCATAAAAGAATGCCATAATACATTTCATTGAATGTCACTGTTGTTGGTCATAATAATAAAAAACCGGCCAAGTACGAGTCAGAATCTTTAAATCATTTCTACCCTAATATTGTATTAAAATCCCTGAATGGAATTGAGGTCACAATCCGTTGAATAGATCAATTCTGTTATTATCAGGCAATTATCACGTTATCTCGCGGTATTTGTCTGTCGAACGCGGCGCATATAGCTGAGCAGTCTCTATCAACTGTAGCCACTGTAGTAGGTAGGTCTAGCTACCTATGCGTATCGTGGCGGTAGGTAGTGAGTGACGAATGGATCAACAATGTTGCTATTGCGCAACAAACATCACGTTATTTAGGTACCTACACAAATCATACGTACTCCATTCATTCAAGTGATTTCGGTCTCAAGAATGGCGGAAAAAAAGTACTTGGGAATTTTAAGTGGCAGTCGAATTTGCATTTTAAAAATGATGATAAAAAGATTAAAACCAACTTAAAAAGGTCAAACTAACCCCACTAAATTCTTCAATTCAAAATAATTTAGGTCGGTATTTTGCACACTTTTAGTACCATTTATCTGCCAAAGCCAATATAAGCTAAACTTCATACTGGACTGGACTATTTATCCAGCGTTCTTACCTGTGTATAGGAGCATGCCCTGACAAACTTTCAGCTTTTATAAAATAACGAAAGTCTGGGGTCCACGGGCTCTTAGGCTACCTGTGTGGTTTATAAGTCGTTTCATTCTCATTAAAGGATGATTTTATACTAGAACTAGACCGTGCCGTGTCCGGGCCGGGGAGAGAACAGACTTTTACTTACTTTTGAATGAAGACAGCTTTTGTTTTGCATGTTGTGAAGTACCCGTCCCCGCCCTGGCTCGGAAACGGCCCGGTCTAGCATAAACCTTTCTTAATTCTAAACCTTGTCTGAGGCCAAAATAATGGAGCATTAGTATTTGAGATAAACGCGTCCTCCGTTGGCTGGTAATTTGGTTGACTTGTTATACTTTTGATAAACTTTATCTAGTATAATATTGTAGGTAGGTACTCCACTCCAATCACAACTCCGTCAAATGCTTAGCAATCATACTTCCTTAAGATAGATAAATAAGGTGATTGAGTCCTAAAGGTTAACTTAGAAGATAACAATCAGGCACCCATCGTTTTATTATACAAGACTAGCTGACCCGGCAAACGTTGTTTTGCCTTATAAATTATAGATAATTAAATTTTTCCTGAATTTTCTTTGCTATAAACCTCACGGAGCCCGAGACCTTTCCAACGAATGCAAAACCGTGGAAATCGGTTCGTGCGTTCTGGAGTTATAGCGTCAGGAAGGAAAACCCGACTTATTTTTATTATACAAGATATTACTTATGTGATTTCTTAGAAAAGATAATTCCATCTATTACCTACATCTATATACATTTAACTAACTTAACGCCAAATACAGAATCGCAAATCAAAATTTGAGTTGTACTTAAACAACTAACCACCTCTCAAATTGAAAAATTCCTATGCTATTTTTAAATTTAGAAGCTGCATAATTATTTAAGTACGCCGTAAATTTTAAGTGACCTTTCTGTATTCGGCCGTTAGTGCCTTAAACAATTGAGCAGCCTCTAAACTCAAAAACTCGCATATAACTTTGAAGTAATCCTCTAAAGGTAGTATTAGTACCGATAATATCGTTCCAGCGCTAGCAATTCATTTATCTACCACAACAATGCAATGTGTATTGTTATTGTATGTAAGCTAGGCTCTCATATTTTGCAAGGAGTTTTAATTATTTCTGTCAGCAAACCTTTGACAGAGTACCAGGCGACCATAAACTAAGCAGAGATGTCCTCGTATGTTGCAGATTACACGAAGAGATAGACCACTTCTACAACTACATGTCCCCGACGGCGACGGAGCACCTGGTGCGGTCGACGGTCGTGAACCGCATCCGCGGCGCCATCCTCGCGCTGTGGCCGCAGGCGAGGGTTGAGGTGTTCGGCTCCTTCCGCACTGGACTCTACCTGCCCACCAGCGATATTGACCTCGTCGTTATAGGTAAATGTCATAGGTTAAAAGTGAGGGTCTCTAGGTCATCCAATGTGTGTTAGCATCTATCAGAAGAAGTAATAGAAGCCTGCCGTGTAGCCCCAGCATATAATAAATAAATAAATTCTGTGGACAACACACAGCGCCATCTAGCCCCATGGTAAGCGACTAAGCTTGTTACGGTGACTAGACAACGAATATAATACTTATATTTATTTTTCTTTTGTAAATACATACATATATATAGACATAGAGGAACACCCAGACCAGACACAAAACATTTATTTTTTAAGCATAAATACTTGCACCCGGCGGGAATCGAACCCGCAACCTTCTGCATCGCAGTCGCGCTTTCGCTCGACGCGCCACAGAGGTCGTCGTTATAGGTTAGAAGTTATCCAATGTACAGGTGATCGTATCTATCAGAAGAAGTAACAGAAGCCTGCCGTGTAGCCCCAGCATAGAATAGTGTTACCCCATCTCTTCCCGTGGGTGTCGTAAAAGGCGACTAAGGGATCTGAGGGAGATTAGCAAATCTTAATTTTTTCCCGCGCGATGGCGGATAAACTGCTGGATCCTTAAGAGGGTTAGTCAGGAAGGCGGCCGGCCGTAAAAAGATTGCCAAATCTAATTGCTAATGACTGCGTCGACCCCAAATAAAAAAAAACATTTTGGGTTTAGCGGGACCCCGGGCTCCCGAGAGGGATGCAACTGGGAACATCGCTCGGACGAAAAGAAAAAGAAGTAAAAGAAGCAACTATTACTCGTGGGCAGGCCATATAGCACGGAGAGCAGATGATCGTTGGGGCCGAAAAGTTCTCGAATGGAGACCGCGGATCGGAAAACGCAGCGTTGGACGTCCACCAACGAGATGGACGGACGACTTGGTTAAGGCCGCGGGTTCACGGTGGATGCAGGCCGCTTATGACCGAAGCATCTGGAGATCTATGAGGGAGGCTTATGTCCAGCAGTGGACTTCTTACAGCTGAAATGATGATGATGATTACTCGTGGTTTAATCAGTTCAGGCTTTGTGTGACCAATAGCTTAGGACAGTAGCAGGTTCATCATTGACCCCGTAAAGATTCGTAAAGATCGCGGTGGCCACTACATTTAGTATTTTAGTAAATGCTCCGATATTGTGGCCCTATCCCATAGTTCTTCTTCTTTTCGTGTAGTGGTGTGGTTCACCTAGTGTTAGAGTTTCAGGTCGCCCTAAAGCATTTAACTTGACCTAACGATTGCTATTAGAGATAACAACGCACGGAATCCCATAGTCACAGTGGCCATACTTACTGAACAGAAACCACTGAGAATCATACTCTGGTATCGAGGACAAGTTGTAGGCGAAACCTGACCCATGCTATAAGTAGGAACTGCCGACTCCATTAACGTAGTAAACAAAACAAAAAGTGAAGTGAAAGTGTGAAGAAGGTGACCGACCTCTCAATCTCAGCGTACAGCTGACCGTGCCGTACCGACTGCTGCGTATATTGTGACACGGCCCAACTGTCCGCTATTCACTGGTCTCATCTCACTAATCTGTCAGATCCTCGGAGTGGCCTGACGGTACAGCGGACCCCTCCATTTATACCCAAGGTGGTCATAGTTGGCGACGCTATAACGCTATATATAAATAGTTTTCGTCGTCCGAGGTTCCTTGGTCTAATCTGACTATGATGACTTAATACTATCGCTAATTAGGGACAACGTCAACAAAATGCTTCCTGAAATCGATAACGATAAAAACACCAAAAACATCACAATAAGCCGAGCCGTCTTCGTGTACCTAATCGGTTAATCGGAACAGTAGCCACAACCTTGCGAACCCAACTTCTGGACCGATTTTGAAATACAGATAGCTAGAAGTGTAAGGCTACTGGAGTTACGCGAGTAGACCCATGCACGACTATTTATAACAATAAAATGGTGGTTGTATATCTCGGTGTACTATCACGTTCTGTTATCGCCGTAATTCGCGTATCATTGTAGTTGCTAGCTGAAACTGTTTGTTTGTTGGTGCACCTGTACTGTATGCACACACACATATATGTATAGATTTGATATTATTTAATTTATATCACTTTCATATAAATGGTTGAGATTTTTGTTTGAATTTTTGATCTATGATTCTGAATTTACTGATAGATTACAACTATGAGCGTATAGGTACTTAGCTTATTAAAAGTATTCATAATAAGTCTCGATCCCGTGGGAATATCGAGACCATTAGTAGCCTATGTTACTTCTCGATAATGTAGCTTTCTATTGGTCAAAGAATTTGTGAAATCGATTCAATAGTTTAAGAGATTACCCGGAAAATACATACATTACATACATAATTGTTACCAAAGTTACCTCTTTATAATATTAGTATAGATTTAAGAGGGTGGTCGACTTAGAACAGTACTAGGTACAATTTCTTGAATGGGTACCTGTTGATACTGTATTGTTGGTCCCGGTCCAAGAGACCACACGTACCAGGGTCGCATAAACATGACGTGGTCGGTCGAGGCCGACCCGAACCGACAAGTATTAATAGACGATCGACAAGTATGCGATCTATGCATTGTCTTAGGTAGCTGTACGTCTTGGATGGACTGTTGCAATGACTCTGATTAAGTCATGCTTTCCTGGAAAGCTACCGCGGTTCTTCCGTTGACAGCAACTCGATCCCGACGCAGTAGTTTGACATCTCTGACAGCGGAGTTTTCAATTTTAAAACTGCGCATCCATGGCCGTCAGCCGTCGATTTGAAGATTTTCTTTCAAATTCTTCAATTTAATTCAATTTTGTCTGTGTTGCATTCATTCAATTTGGCTTCGGCATCGATATGAGTAATCGACGCGCCTATTTGAAATTTTTACGCGGTTCGAAATTCGGCTGTCAACTGTCGAATGAATCCGATCCCGATTCCGACGGAAGAACCGCGGTAGCTTTCCTGGTAGTTTGAACCTGGATAATGTCATAGTAGAAAGAAGGTATTTTTCAACCGCGTCCAATTGTACAATTTTTTTTGTTTTAATATGTTTATTGACGACAAGCAGAGTCCAGTGATTCACTCACGTAAGTCCCGATCCCGTGGGATATCGAGACCAAAAGTACCCTATGTTACTCCTCAATAATGTGGCCTTCTATTGGTGAAAGATTTTTTAAAATCGGTTTTGTAGTTTCAGAGATTACCCGGAAAATGCACACATAATTGTTACCAACGTTACGTAAAATAAAATAAAAATTACCTCTTTATAATATTAGTATAGAAAGATAGATGAGCGTTTGACTACTGTCTCACCAAATGGTGAGTGATAATTTGATAATACAGTCTAAGATGCAGCACACTTATCTAAAACTGCCCTGACTTTGACCATGCCTGATTGACAGACAAACAAACACACCCAAACATCCGCATTTAGGATAATAAGTAGGATTATGTCATACATGTTTCCCGTAGAGTAGAAACATGGAACGATGTTGGCATGCACAATAATCATCTCGTAATGACCGTTATCGTGCAAGCTGAGATCTCACATGATGTTACACACGAGGGCTGCGCGCGCGTTGCGTGTAGTTTGTAGTACCATCATTGTAGGCCACGCGACGACTCGCCGCGTCAATGGACCAAACTGTTCATTGATACGGTCACTTGTTACATTATACATTTCCAACGACACATTAATATTGATATTTGTGTTTTTATTGTTTTGGCGTCCTCTTTGGGGGCGCCTCAATCGAGGAATTGGCTGCGACTCAGAAGGTTGGGGCTTAGGTTTCGCTGTGAAATATATTATTATTTGTATGATCTACAGATATTTATATACGGTTTCTACGACAAGCGATATCTAGCCCTCCGAATTAAGCAAACATGCTCAGTTCGGAGGACTAGATGACAGTTGCTTTACTGGTCACAGAAAATATATCACATTCAGTATTGACTAAATGTGATCTGTTTGCTGACCAATGGAAGGATTTAATGTTGGTATTACAACATTAAATGATTGGTTGTCTTTAATTACCTATAGTAATTCGCACCTCATCCTTAATCATTCGTGTGATACTCTCCATACCGAGGTTGCCTTGGAGAGACCACTCTCAGTGGTAAGGCCGCTTATTGTGCCACTCTAGATTAAGATTTTTGTCTTTATTTTATTGAAATTTATTTTTGGTGAGAATAATAAAGCGTTCTATCTATCTATCGATCTATCTAATTGCGGTAGGTAGTACATTTCTTTATTCAAAATTGTACAGAATACATTAAAAATGACATATCAATCAAACAAACTGCCCCTTATCGTTCCTGGTGCAAAGGTTCCCATGCCACTATATAGTGTCAACGCTGCCATTAAACACTTCTTACATTATAGTAATTCATAATTTTGTATTTCCCGGGTCTTAATCGCGCGATCAAACGCAACAAACACGCCATTAATACCCGGGAAATACAAAATTATGAGTTCCAATCGTGTTAGTTTGAAGATATAGTAATTCGTTTGTAACTGATATAGTTAACGTGAATGTGTGTGTATGTGCGTAGGTCAATGGGAGAAGCTGCCGCTGTGGACGCTGGAGCGCGAGCTTGTCGTGCAGGATATCGCGGAGAAAGAGAGCATCAAGGTGCTGGAGAAGGCGACCGTGCCCATCGTCAAGATGACGGACAAATACTCCGATGTCAAGGTACGAAGTGTAGGATAGGGGGGGTCCTTGTCGGTTGGTAGGTGTACCTAGGTCACTGTGGATGCTGGAGGTGCGAGCTGGTCGTGCAGGATATCGCGGAGAAATAGAGCATCAAGGTGCTGGAGAAGACGACCGTGCCCATCGTCAAGATGACGGACAAATACTCCGATGTCAAGGTACGAGGTATAGGATAGGAAGGTCCTTGTCGGTTGGTAGGTGTACCTAGGTCACTGTGGACCCTGGAGGTAAGAGCTGGTCGTGCAAGGCAAATACTCTCATGTGAAGAGAGTACACAACATAGGAGTTATAAATGTAGAATGATCCATCCAGGTTCGAACTGAACATTTATCTGTTTAGTTCAAACCTGGATGGATCATGGATAATTTGAACTCATCTCAGAAACTAAACTAGTAATTAGCGAATAGTAGCCCTTGCAAGTACTAAGTAACCCCCCTAAGTGGGCGAAATACCCCACCAATCAAAAATTCCCTGATGACAAAAAAAAACAAAGCATCTATGAGTATACCAAGTTTCGTGATAATCGGTTGAGAAATATGACCTGTAGAAGAGAAGTAACATACTGACAGACGAAAGAATATTTTGCCAAACTTGAAGCAGAGACGCTTCCGGCGGTAATCGAACCCGCAACCTTCTGCATTACAGTTGGGCCTTGCCCCAGAGGTCGTCAAATGCCTAAAGCAATAAGATGTATTTGATTCAGTTGATTGATGAGATGATTGTTGGTTTCCAGGTGGATATCTCGTTCAATATGAGCAGTGGAGTCAAGAGTGCAGAACTCATCAAACAATTCAAGGTTGGTACCATATTCTTCTTTTCCTATAGTTGTGTGGCTCACCTAGTGTAAGAATTGTTCAGGTCGCCCTAAGGCCTCTAACTTGACTTAACGACTGCTATAAGAGATAACCGGGACCAATTTAACGTGCCTTCCGAAGCACGGCGGAGTGAGAGAAAATTATTGTTTGCCACATAGATTATCGGTTACCCATCCATGTAATGACCGCGCCAAGCGTTGCTTAACCCGCACGACCATTCAATATCGGCAGGTGCAGACCAATGAGTTCCTCAATTAGTAGGTTAATCAACAATTAGTTAAGTACAATAGTCACGCTTTATTCAGTAGAAGTCATTGGTTTCCTCTGGTGAACTGTGTGATACTGATATGGTTGTGATGAAGGTAGGTGATGATATGGTCTAAGATGTAACACGCTCATATAAAAAGAGAAAGATGGCAGTGGAACAAGATCCGACGCGTCTTCCTTAGTGGCTGCACTGGTCAACGTATGGGAACACGAATTCGCTTGGCGCTACGACTCAGACCGGAAGGTGGTAACACGCCGCGGCCACCATGAAACCCCCATTGGTCGCCTTTTACGATGGTTTTACCTTAGTCAAACGCTCACAAATCAATTGAGAAGCCGTTCATACATGGAAATCCATCAACGGTCTTCTCCTTTGTGTCGATGGCTCAAAAATTGTCATGGAAATGTGGGTCGACCCACTCTCTTATAATGCGAGGTCGTTGGCGTTTTCATTGGCTGACATCAGGTCAGCTAACATACAGTTAAGGTATAATGGTAAGCTTTAAAAAAGTCTTGGTTGGTTGGTTGGTTGGTTTATAAGTAACCCATGTAATGTATTATGCAGGAGAAATACCCAGTATTATCGCGACTGGTGATGGTGCTGAAGCAGTTCCTGCTCCAACGCGACCTGAACGAAGTATTCACCGGAGGCATCTCCTCGTACTCTCTCATCCTCATGTGCATCAGTTTCCTCCAACTCCACCCGAGGCAGGAGCGGCTCCGGCAGCCTCACAACCTGGGGGTGTTGCTGATTGAGTTCTTCGAGCTCTACGGGAGGAAGTTCAACTATGTGAAGACTGCGATACGGGTCAAGAATGGGGGCTCGTATGTGTCTAAGGATGAGATACAGAAGGTTAGTTCTGTGTCCACATCCAAGCTATGTTGGATAGATTAATGCTTTCTTGTATCAAAAACAAAGAATAACTTAAATCTAAAATTGCACAAGTATAGAATAGAAAAAGATTTATTAGCTTAAAACACACGACTCATTAGAAGACAGAAATAAGACAGGATAATAAATACCATTAAAACATAAAAGCCGCAATCCAAAGAGCCGTGTGTTGCTAATAAGGATTAGCCTCAGCATATGTTGCATATGTTGTTATTGTTGACACAATGTTTGCCCTTATTGCCTGTGGGAGGTCTCGTCCAGGCAAGCAATTAATGGGTAAGTCTTAAGGAAAAGATTGGGTGATGTGTTTTCATGCATCTCGCATGTCAGCTCTCTAGACGTTAAGCCAGCACAGCACTAAATAGAAATAAATATTTTTTTATTCACTGCGCTTTCTTTCTATTTAGCCGCTTTATTTTGATTTTGCCATTGTAATAACTCAAAAGGAGATGGAGAGTAGTGGCAAAGTATGAAAATTTTCCCAGTGAAACTAAGACTAAGCAAGCTGCAATTTTTAGTTAACCAGCCTTGGGTATTTCAGAAGGTTAGCAGGTCTTTTCAGACTGCCAAGGCTTGGTACACAGCTTGACTCTTATGTCTAAGACAGTTATATTACCATCTTAATCGAGTTTAAGAGCTATGGGTCCAATAAACCTGATTTAATGCGTAATATTTTTATTATTATTTTATTAAAGTCGTGTAATGTGTGTAGGAGATGAACGAAGGGCACCGGCCGTCCCTGCTCTGTATCGAAGACCCTCTCACTCCGGGGAACGACATCGGCCGCTCGTCGTACGGCGTCATGCAAGTTAAGCAAGCCTTCGACTACGGCTACATCGTACTGCAGCAGGCCGTAGCCGTAGCCAGCTGTAGCGCAGCCGTAGCACACCACCACAGCGTGCTCGGCCGCGTGCTACGGGTCACGGACCACGTGCTACAGTACAGGTGAGTGCTGCAGCAGTACGTAGCCGTAGCCAGCTGTAGCGCAGCCGTAGCACACCACC
>OY292395.1:25491377-25526878 GCA_958496205.1 Idaea biselata | reverse complement strand
ACACCTTAAGGCCAATGACCTCAAAGTATAAAAAAACAGCTGATTTTCATGTAAACTTTGAAATCAAAATTTTCGAAAACTACCTCGAATTTTCAAAAGTTGTAGAACTCTAGAACAACCCCCTTTTGGCTTAATACCCCTTTCTGGGAGCACCCTGTATATGGAGTGCCATATAAGTAGAAATTATGTAATTGCTTCTGCGCTATACGGTCATAGATGGCACTTATAAAAATAAAGTAAAATGCAGAAGTTATTAATAATTATTTACCCATTAATAGGTTGCCTGGACAAGATCGCCCATAGGCAATAAGCATTTCCCGAAGTCGAGATTGCCCCCCCCCCCCCTACACTTTACAGCGATTTTGAAAATCTGAATGTGGTCATAGACTTTTGATACTGACTGGACACTATACAGTGACGTTCATAATAACAGACCCATTGTAAACTTATGAAATTGTACTATAGTACAGTTTTTCACTCGCTGCACACCGGTCATAAATCAAAGTAAGGTAATAGGGGTGATATTGTTGCAATATTGATACCGCTTATCGATAGCAATGATGCGCAGCACTACACCCTCCTAGAAAACCCATGAGGGAACGAAATACTCTCTGTACATTTATCACGTTTTACAACTTGTCGTGTGCAGCGTGTGAAAAACGACTAAAGAGCAGAACTTTATTGAAAAAGCTTGTTAGGTCACCTGAAGAAAGGCGGCCTATCACGTCTTTACATCTCTACGGTGGGTCTCTACTTGTAAACGTTACTGTACACTCGATCGATCATCGACCCGTCAAACGCCACGTCACCATAACACCAGCATTTCCGGAAGAAAAACACGTGAATTTTTGTTTCAATTCTAATACGAAATAAAAACATTCGGATAAACATAAAATAAGATAAAACAAGTCCTTAAAATTTACCACTTTTTGTTCGATTCCTTTATAGAAAGTTGAAGGGTCAATGGTTTGATGTAAATTGACCTTTGACCTTAGGAGCTTGAGGTCGAGGTCAAGTTCAGGTTAAGACGTCGTGACGTCACAGCATTTTGACACCAGTTTCTCATTGGAAAGTAACAGGGAAAGTGGAGATCGGTCAAATTGGCTTCTACAGACAGACAGCGTTAGCTAAAAAGCTGATAAAAAGTTACAACCATCTTAAGAGGGTTCATTCCATTTCTCCATACAAACGTAGTTTACGTTTTCCTCCCTGGATAAAGACATTAGAGCAAATATGTTTATGCCATAAAACCTATATCTGTCATGTCTTGTCAATGTACAAACCTTTTTTTTTCTAATTAAAATAATAATAAAAAATGAAAAAAATAATTCGGAAGATGAATAGTCATGCCAGATATAAGTTTTATGGCATAAACATATTTGCTCTAATGTCTTTATCCAGGGAGGAAAACGTAAACTACGTTTGTATGGAGAAAGAGAATGGAATAAACGCCCTTAATATGATTTCTTAAAGTGTACTTAGGAAAGACTTATACTTATAGCGTGGCGTAGCGGCTATCACGCTGGTTCGGATTGCAAATGTCGTGGGTTCAACTCCCGCCGGGCACAACATTTTTGGAAAGCAGTTCTTTAAAAGCAAAAACTTGAAATGTAGATCTCTAGCTTTCTAATTCAACTTGATTATAGATTTAACCTGAAATCTATAATCAAGTTGAATTCAAGTTATCTTCAATAACTTTTTCAGATTTCAAGTTTTTAAAAGCGCCTAATTTATTTAATTTAATTTATTTTAATTTTTTAACCTAATTTAATTTATTTTAATTCGCTTTTTCCGGGATTCGAACCCGTGGCTACATCCGGGCCAGTACGCTAGGCCGCTCTGCCAAGACAACAATATGTTCTGTCTAAGTCTGATTTAAAATGTTTAAAAATGAGATTTTTGACTGATCTTCATTTTGACAATTACTTTCGATGAAGAAACTGGCCGTAAGTTATACAGCATGTTGGACGTTAGCGGTCACTCCCGCAAGAATTATGTCACCGTTCTATAAAACATTAATTGTAGACGGCCAGTTCACGGGGTGTTCTACATGTCTAGGCGAACAACTTTTGTTCTACGACTTTTGGAAATTGCACAAATTTTGAGATTATCTTTACTCGACATAAATCATTTGTGTTGAGAAGTAAAGACGATTAATATTTAGAATTGTAGACTAAATAAATATTTTCTTCCAAAAACTGAGATTCCAGTAAACATATTATAACCTCAAAAGCTTTGAAATAAATAATTTCGAATTTTCAAAAGTCGTAGAAGAAAAGTTGTTCGCCTAGACGTGTAGAACACCCCGTGAACTGGCCTATAACAATTTTCCGTTAATCTCTGTTTAGATGTATCCTGATTTTGATGGCATCGTCCGTCATGTCTCTGTTACTACAATAATATACTTTATTACGCTCGAGCCACACTAACGGAAGCGGTAAAATTACCGCGACGACACTAAACTAAAGGTACACGACGGACACTTACACTGACACTTTACCTAAACAACCCACATCTACAGCACACATGGAAAGAAAAAAAATCTGCTCTCCTCTCCGAGCCGGTCTGTGTGAACGGACCCTAAATGTAAGTGTCCATCGTGTATTTTAAACTTGATAATATAATATACGACATCTGACGTTTGTTGTAGCCACGACTTACGATTTTAAACCGTTATTCACTCTTCTCTTTCTCCATACAAACGTAGTTTAAATTTTCCTCCCCGGATAAAGACATTAGAGTAAATATGTTTATGCCATAAAACCTATATCTGTCATGAATATGCATCTACCTTTTTATTTTTTTCATTTTATTATTATTTTAATTAGAAAAAAGAAAGGTAGATGCATTGTCATGACAGTATAGGTTTTATGGCATAAACATATTTGCTCTAATGTCTTTATCCAGGGAGGAAAATTTAAACTACGTTTGTATGGAGAACGAGAATGGAGACTATCCTTTTAACGAATCCATCCCTAAGACAAACAATCTAAACATTTAAAATTTCGCATTTTTAATATTAATGTGTTGATCTGTCCCGATGATGGGCTTGTCGTTAGTGTGGTCCCAGCATTACAGCCTGGGATGACGTCACAGGCCGAGGCCGACGTGTGACGTCATGGCATACAGCCACAGTACAAATACGAAACAGTACGGAAACTACCTACAAACGTTACTACTTCACTACTGACCGCACCGCGAAAACCGCTTAGGGGTCGTGTCGATGCTCATGTTTGTGTAAGTGTGCCCTTTAGAAAGTTTGTAGCTAAGATAGAAACAAATAAGAGCAGATACGGTACCTAGCCACGGCAAATGCGACGATAAAACTGCGTCAGCTGACGCACTAGCCTCAATCGTATGTGGAACCGTTGTCACGTGAACACGTACACTGCGATTCCCGATTCGGATTTCGCTTCAGTAATTGCTATCTCGTTCGCGCTGCAGCCTGGAACGTCTCTCTATCTCTGTCATTTATTACAATACACATGACATTGGGAATGTTTATGTGGGGGTGTGTATTCGCATGTAGGTGTTTTTAGCTCATTTTTCGACTACGGAATGTTAGAATATACCGTATCTTCCCCTATAAGAACATCATTGGTTTGTAGGTAGTTTCCGTACTGTTTCGTATTTGTACTGTGGTACAGCTCTCCCAGAATACATTGAGCGTGTACAAAATTCTAAATAGTTAAGTAATAGATACTGTTTACGTTCACAATGAGCCCACGTTGAAGGGACGTACAGATGGCGCCGCTGTGGCAGGCAAGAGAACAACGAAGTTTTTTCTTCTGTTTCGCGATGTTGTATGGAAATTTAACTTATTTACCCCTATTTCTGCGAGTTTAACCCTAAACAAGAGATCTGGAAAGACCTCGAAACGTAGGACATTGGTATAATGAATGCAACGCGTTTAAAAACCTGAGAAAAATGAGTTTAATTTCAAGATACAACAATATGCAACTCATTAATAAACTGTGATTAACACATGAATATTATGTCTATCGTTTGTCTTTTACCGCGACAATAATGAAAAACAAATGTTGTATAACTATACATGCTTTAATCATTCTTTATAATTCTTGACGTATTGTTTTCTGATTGGGTAGTCATTCTTACATAAGTTGTTAACTAGCCAATCAGAGCTCTCCTTCTGTCTCAAGATACGTCAAATGACGTATTTTGAGATAGTTTTAGTAGCGTCATCTGTCCCCGTGTTAAAAAAACAGCGTAAAAGAACGTCGACGTTCAAAACGTCGCGTTTACCCAAAAAATATTAAAAAAAAACTGATCTCTCTCATATGAAGTTGGTTCTTATGAAGTAAAAATGTAATGAAAATGTACCATATAATGTAGATAGCCATTATTTATGTAACAAATAACTTATAACTTATCTGTTCTTAGAGTTACTATATCGTTTTTGATGGGTTTTTTATTTGACAAAGTGTGATAAACGCTAAATTTGATTGTTAATATTTAAAAAAATAAACTCGAGACGTTCGTTTGCGTATTTGTACGTGTGTATGAGTAAAGGTACAAACATACTAAGCCCACGCACGCAACGCAATTTGTATGAAAACTGTGGGATGCATGTGATAACGTTGCTTATGAGAAGTATGTTTCTAATTCAAAGGTTTTCATACAAATTCAAGAGCATAGATGCCATAATGCGTAGGTTACGTTTCGTACATGGGCTCAGTATATTCCTAGCTTTAGTGTGCGTATTGCGGGGGTTACGTCACGTGACGTACGGCACGTCAATGTGTGCTCACAAACGTATTCCGAACGTGACGTCACGTGACGTATTAAAGTCGTCATATACGTATTGAATTCATTTCGAAACGAAAATACGGCACGCATCGACGTACTTCTACGATTTGAGCTGTGTTTACGGCATTTCAAAACGGATTTTGTCTGTATGTTGGGGATGTTACACTACGTATCGCATAGGTACCTACTCCTTGTCTCGTCAGGATGCGTACACGTACGTAACGTTGCGTCACGTGACGTACCACAAATACGAGTTCAAACGTTAATATTCCTAAAAAAAGAAAATAAAAAAAGAAGATAAAATATCGGTTTAATTAAATATAAAATAAGATAGATAGAGGAACACTGAGACTTGTATCATTTTGAAAACGAGCTTTACGACGACACGGCTTGTCTCGAAAGATACGTCATTGTTAACAAATATAATACTTTATGACCAGTGAAAACTGACCAGTGAACGTAATCGACTAATTTAGGCCAAATACCAAATTAGGCCTTAGGCCGACCTGAAAACTTCAACACTAGGTGAGCCGCACCACTACATGAAAATAAAAAGTAAACCAAATTTTAAAAATACATTTATTTCCGTGGGATTTTAGGATCAAATGTCTCTTACTTGATTTATCGAGATTTGGCAACCGATAGGCACTTCCTTATGAAATCGTTTGAGGACTGTTTTATAGATGGCGCTGTTGACAGCGCCATCTATAAAACAGACATTCTACAGAGTTTGAACTCTGTAGAATTTTATCGACCGTCAACTTTGTCCGCCGTTAAAAACCTTCCAAGTGCGAGTCGGACTCGCGCACGAAGGGTTCCGTGCCAATATCTATACGACAGATTTTGTTTTGGAAGGTAAATTGCGATTTATGACGTTTTAAAAAAAAACTACTTACTAGATCTCGTTCAAACCAATTTTCGTTGGAAGTTTGCATAGTAAAGTAATGTAGGTACATCATATGATTTTTTTAGTTTTATCATTCCATTATTTTTATCACTTTGGAAGTGTCTCCCGCGCAAACTATTCAGTTTAGAAAAAAATGATATTAGAAACCTCAATATTATTTTTGAAGACCTATATATACCCCACGTGTATAGGTTTGATAAAAAAAATGAGTTTCCGTTCTAAGTATGGGGAACCCCAAAAACTTATTGTTTTATTCCTATTTTTGGTAGAAAATCTTAATGCGGTTCATATTATTATCATACATCTACTTACCAAGTTTCAACAGTATAGTTCTTATAGTTTCGGAGTAAAGTGGCTGTGACATACGGACAGACAGACAGACATGACAAATCTATAAGGGTTCCGTTTTTTGCCATTTGGCTACGGAACCCTAAAAATCTCCAGAATTTGATGATGCGATAACACTAAATAATTATACGCGATTAAGACCCGGTAAAATGTTAACAAATCGCGTGAATTTAAACAGTTTATTTTGTATTAAAACTATTTCATAGGAAAGTGTACCATACAACATAATCTGCAGTTAATCCACACCGTCAAAATCTCGAGAGTATGAAATTGTCATCGCATTTATAACATTATTGGAATGCAATAGTGAAAGAAAACTAAAAAGATATGACTAATGTAATAGTTGTAGCGTGACGTAACTTCGATTAAAATACTTTGTTATTAATGGATATTAATTTTTAACTCTTTGTAAAAGTTGTGTTTGTAAATTTGAATTATGTTAACGAAGTTTCCATACCAGCCCCCACTTTGCAGGGGGTTTTACTGTACGAATGTTGCAATTTTAACACAACATAAGCATATGGAATGATTCATACTAGACCGGGCCGAGATCGGGTCGTGTCCAAGCCGAACTACTTTTGTATGAAAACAGCTTTCGTTTTGGATGGTCACGGCACGGATAACATGCAAAACTAAAGTTGCCTTGTAAACGTTATTTCTTAGTGTTTACCACACTAGGTAACAATGCCTTTTGAAAAAATGCGGCTTGGTCCCGGCCCGGTCCCGGCTTTGTTTAGAATG
Organism: Idaea biselata; assembly: GCA_958496205.1. Taxonomy (NCBI): domain Eukaryota; kingdom Metazoa; phylum Arthropoda; class Insecta; order Lepidoptera; family Geometridae; genus Idaea; species Idaea biselata. Next base: position 25,520,115 of record OY292395.1, on the reverse strand, counting down.
AAACTATCCCTAAATCGTGACTCCGTGAGACTATCGGGACAAATGCATTGAATGCCTTTCTTCATAATCAAACGATTTTTAGTTCGGACAATAGAAAGGAATTTCGCGTATTAAAATTGTCTAATTTTCAGTCTATCTTGGATTCCAAATTTGATGTCAAATATCCGTTGACATTTTGCGAGAAATGCTCTTTAAAGAAAACCGTTTTTAACCCTCGTCTGGAAAAAAAAAGGTTTTCAAAGTTTGATCTATACATTTTTGAGACAATAAATTTTGAGATTGCAGTTCAGTTGCCATTTAATAGAAGTTTTATCTCGAGCGTTTTAATTGTAATTGTAGTGATGTTGACTTGAGATTTTGGACAATTTGAATACAGCAATGACCTCCGTGATAAACTTGCTCATATATTAACTAAGCTTCCATATTTACTACTATCACTGCCAATCTCCAACGTACCTCGCCAGAATCATCCTTCGACCGGAAGGCAGTTAGTTTTAGTACTGGCGTAGTAAAATAGCGTCAGACCGGTCTTGTTGTTATTCTAAAGGGCCACTGAGACGTTGCCGGTGTCCAAGCCATGACAGGTACCTTACTATCAGCTCTGAATGACTCATGCAGTTCTTAAGCAGGAATTAATAGTTCCTGCATTTGAATTGTCAAAATTGTTCAAGGATACCTAAATACATAATAAATGACTAACTAAAACACCAACAAATTTAATGATTTCTGTTCTGTGGAATTTATTTATATATTTCTAAATTGTTTTAAATAAATGTAAGGTTAAAAACTGCACTATTGAGTTCCGGCAACTTAGAGCTGAGAGTAAGGCCTACTTTCGTACGGCGGTTTCTCGATGATTTTTAATGCCGTTAATTTCAAAATCGTGGTTTGGTTAATCAACAAATGAAGTTACACTACTTGTAAAGTACTTTCAATACTATATTGATAGATAGCGCACGATGCAATTCTGAGGATTTCTGACGATCGTTAATGTAAACGACTGATAAAGTTAACGGTGGATAAAAATTGGTACAATTTGACAGCGCCATCTATTAACAATTCCTGAAACTAATTCACAAGAGAGTGTCTAACGATCGTTAAAAATGTCGAAAAATCGATTCTTAGTAGAATGACTTTGGATATGGGCAGCGTGTAAGTGGTCCGTCTTAAATATATTTATAAAACTCGCTCTGATCAGTAAATGTATGCCTTTCCGTGAGAGTTGCCTTACTTGTAGTAGCGTAGCGATAGCAATAGATATATACTATAGTAAACAATAAGACAAAACTTGACGATATCGACTTGGACACACATTTAATACCATTGCTCCATACGTTTCTTATCTCCATTTGGGAGACGTTCAAGTATTATGTAAGCAAATCATTAACATTTTCCTTTCCCTCCGTCAGCAAAATTAAGCAAAGTATTTGGTCCCACCTCTGATCCATACATAAGCATAGGTGAAATATTGGTGCATATTTCAATTAGTTCTGGTTTCGTTGTTGATTAATGAGTGTTTTTTGTTGTTTGACAATATAGTCTTTAAACTAAAATCGACTAGATTTTGTAGAAAATTCGAAAAAGTAAAAATAAATATACTGCTGACGTAATCATCATTGAAACCTCACTCATGTCGTCAAAAATAAGTAAACCAAAGTAAGTAAGCAAATAGTGCTTACGTAATACTTGAACGACCTCATCCGCCAGCCAGAGTTGTTTATAATAAGTAATAATAACCTTATTACAAAAATGTTAAAAATATATCCACTTATCATTGTGTTAGCAAACCCTGGTACCTAGCTAAATTGTTAACCCAGCCAGGCGTTAGTGGCTAAAAACAAAACTAAACGCAAAGGTGATAAGCAAATAACTTTCGTCTCATTCAAGTTTGCTCTAATGTAAGCCCTTGCGTATAGTTTGCCAGCCCCGAAGCGTGTGATATCGTGTAAAACTGTTCAGTTCGAGTGCGGCCGTCACAGCGAGCAGACGTCTCTCTGTGACGGACTTCAGTGTTTCTCTATAAAGGAATATATCAAAGTACATAAGAGTCCAGTTGTTAGATGCCTACATTATATTAGACGAGTGCAACTTAATGTATGATAAATTATTAAATAAGACGTCTCCGGTACGGACGTGACATTTACACTCGGTGGCAGAATATCTAGGACGCTCCGGTTTAGTCGAGATGCATTTAAAGTGGTCTCTCGTTGAAGTAATGATTTTTGTAAATTACAGTTTCTAGATACCACTAGTGATAATATCGATTTTAAATTAATCAATTACAACAGATCAATAAACTTGGTTATTCATAAAACTATTTAGCGGATTTCTCAAAACGATGTTCAGAGAGAGATGCACCTACTTAGCAATATTTATATTAACTATTGTGTGTTGTGTTGTTGACTCGAGTTTCTTAGTAGATAAGGAAGATATGCTTGATATTAGTTGTAGTAACAAATTCAAGTACAATATGATTCAAGTAACGGTAATGTAAGCTGCATGGCGCTTGTTACTTTAATTAGATTGTAGCGACGCAGATCGCGTGTCCCGAAGTGTCCAAGTTATTTTGCCACTGGTGGTACAGTCGCCAGCATTGTAGCTGACACGAATTAATTATAAAGGTTTTGTATATGATTGTACGTGTAGACATGTCGTTAGCTCTTGTAAATAGCAGACGTGTACATAAGACACCTGTACATAGCTTGTAAATACGAAATATTATATATTTAATATTATAATTTAACGAAAGTTTTAAAAATAAATTTATAGAAAAATACAAAAAAATAAATAAAGACATACAGTGAGTATGAAGTGGAAAAACAATTTTGTCTTTTCTTTGTCCTTCATATTATAACTAGCTGCGTGCGCCCCGCGGTTTCACCAGCGTAGTTTCCAATCCCGCGGGATCAAAAGAAACGTGTTTTTCCAGATCTCTAGCTATCTGCATACTAAGTTTCATCGCAATTATTTCAGAAGTTTTTGCGTGTAACGTAACTTTCAAGTGTATAATATAAGTAGGATAACTTTATTTCATAGTGTTAAACCACACTTAGAAAATACTTACTGCTTTTTTGAAAAAATGCTTTCAAAACTTTAGTACCCGGCGCGGCGGGGGTTCTACGAGGCCTTACTCGCAAGAACACGAGGATGTGCTTTCTTGATTTCAGCCTAGCGGGAGGGTAACCCGTGGCAAAGCGGTCAAACGCGCTGGTTCGGATTACCAGTAGACGCGGTTTCGAATCCCGCCGGGTACTAAAGTTGTGAAAGCATTTTTTTTTTTTTCAAAAAAAGCAGCATAACTTTGGCAAGGCTCTGGAGCGTGGATCCGAACCTCTGGAATGCACCATGTTCTGGCTGATAACTTGCTGGTATTGCTGGACGCATTACAACGAACGTATCTGTAAGGCGTGCATTATTTTCATAAACCAAAAATATGCTGAACATCTGAAGATTTGATTGATGAGAAAAGCTTATCATATCAAGTTAAGAGGGTGGGTACTGTTACCATTTCCATACAAACATAATACCAAAATAAATTATGAAAAATTTAGTTTTCTACCCTAATATCGGTATTATTCGGATTAAGATTTCATTTTTATAGGGCCCCCACCACAAGGTTTTCCAAAATATTCATTCGAAATGAAATAAAACGGAGAAACATTTTTTTTTCATTTTTACAGCGTAAATTACTTTTTATTCGGAATAATATAAAACAAATGAGATGTAAACTAGTAATTTACGCTGGAAAAATGAAAAAAATGTTTCTCCGTTTTATTTCATTTCGAATGAATATTTTGGAAATCCTTGTGGTGGGGGCCCTATAAAAATAAAATCTTAATCCGAATAATATCGATATTAAGGTAGAAAACTATAAAATAATTTAATGAAACCACACTTATAAAACATAATTAAAATTAAAAACTAAATTAAAACTAAAACTGATTAAAATAAAAAAAAAACATAAAATAACTTCGCCTACGTACAGTGCCACCGACTTATCTGTTATGTAATCTGAAGTCGGGCAGCCAAACTACTTACAATCCTACTCAACCAACCCAGTAAATCTGCCCGACTTCAGATTACATAACAGATAAGTCGGTGGCACTGTACGTAGGCGAAGTTATTTTATGTTTTTTTTTAAGTCGGTTTTTTCTTAATGCTTTTTTTTTGAAGTCGGTTTTTAATTTTTTTTAATTATTTTTTTATTTCATCCTTTTTAGTGTACTTTCAACTACCACTAAAATCATTAAAATTGTATCCATAACTTTTATCATAGAGGAGTTCTGTGATGAGAAGGTGGTTTTAGATGTGGAGATTCCGAAACCATATTCTTATTCATCGGTATCTATTCTTTATGGCCTTATTCTACTGGTGATAAAACATAAGAATTTTGAGGAGCAATCCCGTTCATCACTCCGAAGATCCTCATCAGATCCTCACCAAATTTTTATGGAACCATCTCGGAGCTCCCACCTTTCAGTTTTAAAAGGAATAATCTCAATCGGTCAAGCCGTATTCGAGTAATCGATGAACATCCCTAAAACATAGTAATTTTGAGGAGCAATCCCGTTCATCACTCCGAAGATCCTCATCAGATCCTCACCAAATTTTTATGGGACCATTTCGAAGCTCCCACCTTTCGATTAAAAAAAGAATCATCTTAATCGGTCAAGCCGTCTTCGAGTAATCAGTGAACATACATAAAAAAAAAAAAAATATACATACAGACGAATTGAGAACCTCCTCCTTTTTTGAAGTCGGTTAAAAACTAACTAAAAACTAAAATATATCTAAATCAGCTAAACTTTTGGTGGAGGGAAAAGTGCCCAGAATACTGGCTGCATTGCCCCGTTGTATACAAATACTTATTTTCTGGGCAAAATACAAGCCAGCATTCCGGTCACCCGAAGCCTCCACCAAACGTTTAGCTAGCTCTCTGTACAGCTCCAGAGAAAACTAAATTTTTCATGATTTATTTTGGAATTATGTTTGTATGGAAATGGTAACAGTACCCACGTTCTTAATCTCGCGCCATCGCCATTTGGATTACCGTATGCACAACTACCTACTAGTTTAAGCAGAAACCGTGTTGTTCTAGACATCTATGCGAACAACTATTATTCTACAACTTTGTAGCTCTTTTTAGGGTTCCGTAGCCAAATGGCAAAAAATGGAACCCTTATAGATTCGTCATGTCTGTCTGTCTGTCCGTCTGTCTATCCGTCCGTAGGGTAAACTCACATAATACGGTGACTCATCTAATTCGATGATAGGAAGTTCCAAGCCTTCCACAGCTTAATTCAAGCTTAATACAGTGTTTTAAACTGAACCTTACGTTACGCAATCAAGCTTCTTTTTGTATACAAAGAATTGCAGCAATCGTGCTAGCGAGAAAGTAACAATGAAGCGTAATGTCATTTCGTGCGGCCATTTTTTCTAATGTGCCGGCAAAGTTTTATTGTGTGGCGTTAATTTTTTAATTTTAAATAGTAATAATTAATGATTCTTTCTGTTTAGAAAAATAATAGCTACAATAACGTTTTTACTGATAGTTTAATTTGTTTTCGTGATCTCTGTTTAGTTTTCCAGTAAAAAGTAATTAAAGTAGTACTATCACGGAATTAAAGAGGTTATCACAGAATTGTCCGGAAAGTCAAAGACATTTCAAAAAACTCACAAAAACTTAAGTTAATTTTTATAGATTTTAAATTAACATTGCTCATATGATAAACAAAAGACTGATTGATGTTCCTACGTAAAATAAAACGTATTGATTTAGTTTATCCTGGTTTTTCATTTCGTATTTTGTTTTATCACAGAATTGGATGAGTTTACTGTCACAGCCACTTTTTTCCGAAACTATAAGAGCTATACTGTTGAAACTTGGTAAGTAGATGTATTCGGTGAACCGCATTAAGATTTTTGCACACAAATAGAAAAAAAAACAATTAATTTTTGAAAATTTACTTTCAAGGAAAAATAGCATACAAAAATTTTCACTTGCGACGAGGCTTGAACTCGCGTCTTTGGGTCAGTACCCCAACGTCTATACCAACTAGACTACGCAAGTCCACGCCTGTTGCCGTGAAAACTTCCAATGCTATATTCTCCTCTGATTGTTTACGATTTTGGCTCGTTAAAGCGCCATCTATCTAACGCTACAGGAACAACTTTCCAGTTGTTTACACCTGCGTCGTAATGGTTAACTTTACAGTTAACTCATTACTAACGTAAAAAGACGCGAGTTCAAGCCTCGCCGCAAGTGAAAATTTTTGTATGCTATTTTTCCTTGAAAGTAAATTTTCTAAATAAAATAGCCTTGAGCTACATACAAAAATTAAAAGAAATTTATAATTAATTTTTGGGGTTCCCCATACTTAGAACTGAAACTCATTTTTTTTTTCATCAAACCCATCGTGTTTGAAAATGAAAGAGAGGTCTTCAAAAATGATATTGAGGTTCCTCCTAATATCATAAAATGTGTCCCCCCCCCCATGTAACTTCTAAAATAAGAGCATGCTAAAACTAAAAAAAATATATACCTACTAATGTACATTATCATGTAAACTTCCACCGAAAATTGGTTTGAACGAGATGTAGTAAGTAATTTTTTTTAATACGTCATAAATCGTAAACCCAATTTACCTTTCAAAACAAAACCTGATGTATAGAAACGGAACCCTTCGTGCGCCAGTCCGACTCGCACTTGGCCGGTTTATTTTTTCGAGATTTTCATGTTTTCCGCATATAACCTCCGTCCCCGAAACACATTAACCTATGTACCGAATTATCATTATTTTAAGGGAGATTGTTCGAAAATTGCCCGACAGCATCTTACGACTGCTGCCTTGGGCCCCATTTATCATCAAAAACAAAATTCAATTAACAATTAGGCCAAATAAGCCGATGTTTATGTTACAACCGCAATTTATAACGTCTTGTTAACACACGATTGAAACTGCTCCACGTTGGGCGCCATTAATTTGGGCTGAGAATGTATGTGCGCCCGACGTGTTACATTTACCTTCAACTTTAAAAGGGGCTCGTGACCTAGCTGCACTTGCCGATCGTTCGGGGTAAGCAACTGTTGATGGAACATCATTTCTATTAGTGATTTATTTAAAATGTGATGGTATAGGTACTAATTTTTGGTGTCACATTTAAGTATCTACCTTTAACTTATACCTAGCTGCACTTGCCGATCTTTCTGGGTAAGCAACGCCTGTTAAGATTGTTACTTCAATACGTAACCAGTTAAAAGTGGTAGCACCTTAAATATAAATGTGATTAAACTTTATTTCATTCTTTGATGGTTAATTGCATAATAGTTTCCTGGTCCGAGATCACCATGGCAACGTTAAATCGGATATGACCTAGTTGCATAATAATATCGTTCTGCTTGCTTGCCGCTCGCCTCATTGAATGAATTTTTAATTAAAACCTCGCAGCCACTTTTCTTCGCAGTAAAAAAGGACATCATGACATGTCTGACGAAGCACGGCGCCGTGCACTCGAATCTTAAAATCTATTGTAGCTTTTATTCTGAGGACATAGAGGCGAATCTACCAGTCGCTAGGGCATAACAATATTTTACACGTAAATGTGGGTAGTTGTACGCTTGCGCGTCGCGGCGTAAACACAGTGACATCATCAGTAGTACGGCGGGCAGCGCCGCGGCCGCACGCGTCTTCTCGTCTTCCCGCGCTCGTTTCCACCGCACCGCGTGTGTTTGTGTACTCACATTGATTGTTATACACGACGATACATTGTGATTTTTATTTGAGACTAATTGAACGGCTGATTTTTGGGGTAAGTTCTAATAAAATATCTAGATTATTCGATTGTAACGGATGTGACAAACGCTCGAGTATCCTATCCTTTGACCTGCTTTGGGAAATATAAATAAATTGTTTAGTAGGCCGGTTTAGGATTTATTAAGGGTTTTACGAGCTGATTATCAGTGTGACACGACGGCATAACGTCCTGACATGATCACATTTTAGCCCGCTATTGACAGTTTTTATAGCACTCACCACTGAGCATTGTTCAACATGAGTCAGTCCCTTTATGAAGCGATGTAGTGTAGTTTATATCGCATCAACATGCCGCGTCGCATCGTCGGGGTATTTTCTGATCGTTAATATTTGATGTGGACATAAACACCCGACTCATGCCATTGGTACCAATACCAGTCGGCCAATGTCAGCTAGAGCTGACTGAACTGAGACTCATAGTTCAACATTTAGTAACGTACCTTCTTATTTGATTAGGAAAACATTAGTCTTTGTAATTGTGGGATCAATGCTTATTTTCGTTTCGAATTTTACGTGTCACTTCATTCAATATTACTACTTACCATATCAAAAGAATATCGAAATATGAAAAAGAACTTGTACCTACCTAATGTATCAGACCACGGGTACGCTGTGACTCATTTTTAGTGCTATCTAGCGTATCTGGGTTCCTAGAAGTCTGTTTGAAATTTATTAGTCCTGTGGCTCCCGAAACACCCTCCCAACGGATTTGGGACAAGGGGCTAAGTATCACACTTCCAGTCCATCTCTCCTTTCTTTTCCTTTTCTTCATGGAAAATTCTAAATCCTAGAAAATATAAACATTTTTAAGTCTCACCTGAAAAATGGCTTGTAGTAAATAGCTTTTTTTACTTAAAAAATAGGTACTATGAAGAAACATACCTACACCAATTCACTTATTAATTGTATCAGATTTTAAATAATTAGGTTGGTAAGGTACTCTATATTAAGTTGGTAGGTACGTACTTAAAATATTGTTTGCCTGCAGTGTGCAACCTATATCCAAAATATTTTTATCTAAGATCCCTATTACACTTAGGCAATAAAATATTCCTGATTCTTGAGCTCCAACTCACACAAGTCTGTTATAAGTATACCTACTTATAATGGCCGTTACTTATAGCTCTTCTTTCCCGCACCTACATCTCATTTGCTTTGCTACTTATGAGACATGCAATTTTTTGCATCAGTCTTTGTAGGCCAATGCACCGATAATGCGATCTATACACGCTCGATACAATGAGACATGTTTTAGACGCGTTCTTCTATTTTATATCGCGTTATCACCCGGGATATAATTTGGTCCATTTTGCACTTATTTCAACGTTAGTAAACTTCGGACCTCATCTAGTCTTTCCTTTAAATCATATAATTTATATTCCTAACCTTGTTTTCACCAACCCATAGCTAAGTTGGTAGTAGGTACCTACTTACCATAAACTTTTAAAGTAGGTAAGGAACACCTCTGATATCGTTGTATTCCGCTGATCCTCAAAGCCATTTAGCATACTTATTCACCATCAAAGATAACTGGAAAAGTTAGAGAACAGACGCAGAATGTGTAAAGTTGGCCCATAGCCGCTTGCGCTCACTCGAACGAACCGCTGGCTTTCAACAATCGATAACCGAAATATGGAAGCTTAGAGAAGGGATTACCTACCTCTGTATTTACCAACTCGCTTCCTTTGAAATGGAAAATTAAATGGAGTAACTTTGGGAAAACAACGGTGTAGTCTTAGTTGAGTAACAAGTTTACAAGAAGGTAAGGCAGGATAGGTACGAAGATAAAGTTTCAGCCGAGTAATCTATATTGTAATTTCCTTAATTTTAACAAGTTTCAAACGCTTGCATCTAGTCGAATAAAAACAACTTTGAAAGCAGACGTTAAATTGTATTTTGGCTTTAAATTAAATCGATATTTGGTCTAGATCTAAACAAGATCCAAATCATTCATTCTAGGTGAGGCCAGGCCAGTACCTAAGTGCAAAATAGCTGCAATCCTGACAGGCTAGTAACCAAAGGCAGTAAACAAGAATGACGGACAATCATCATCATTAAACTAATAGACCGAGATCCCAGAAGTGGCAGACATCACGTATTTTCTGACGAACGAAATGTGGTCGATTGAGTAGTGTTAGTATGTACTAAGAACGCATGCCTACTTGCTAGCCTGCTGCGACGGCCAATTCTGAGATATCAGGTCATCAAGATACATAAAAAAATTACTTCTCCGAGCTGATTTTCACGTATATTTTAGCTAATGTACTTAAAAATAAGTCGCCAATACTCCCATACACTTTCCATACATACACACACGGCCCCTTGGATCGGTCTGTCTCCTTGTAAAAGGTTTTAAAATAGTTGTCTTGTGGACATATATAAAAATGGAGCATCAGAATTTACGTGAAGTCGAGTAATTATTTTGGGAGCTTTAAAGCAACTGCAAAGCAATACGGCCGACGGAAAGTGTATAGGAGTATTGGCGACTTATTTTTAAGAATATTACCTAATATATACGTGAAAATCAGCTTGGAGAATTAACGTGAGGTAAGTAATTTGTGTGTTCAGCAGTGTTCATTATTGTAAAGTAGGTACCTACCTATTAGTAGGTAATTCTAACATTTTGGGAATTGAAATCTTATATCATTCATTACATTACAACCACTTTTTAGCCCACTTTAAGTGGCCGTTTTTCTGACACAGTCGATGCAGACGTTTTTTTTGTTAATGGCCTACTGAATTGGCTTAGATAACCGTGTGAAGTCTATAACACAGAAAAGATAAAACTTAACCGTATCCTGAAACTTACAAAACTATTTATAAAATACTAATGGAATTTTAATGGAGTTCGCTAACCTAGCAAGTATTTAGGTTTCAAAAGCCTAAAATTCTTTATAAACAAGACATGAATAACCTATTACGGCCTCCACCACACCATCAGTCATCGTGTCAAACTATTCAAGCTTCAAACACCCAATCCGTCAGTCGTCAGTCTACACAAAGGCAGCCCGACCGCGTTCGGAAACAACCATTCATTCACAACAAGTCTTTAGTAGGGCGGTGGAACCATAGGCTATGCGGTCACTGAAAGCTTTTATGAGCCGAGTCTTATTGCCGTACGTTTGAAAGCTTATGGCAAGGGTCGGGATCGCCTCCTGCGAGGCAATAAACCGTGGGAGCAGGATGCCTTAGCAAGAGCACACAATGTTGCGGCGCACGCATTTGTGTGGTCCTTACTCCCGCGGGTTTCATAGTCTAGCGAAACTCGACTTCTGACCCCTGATAGTTTCAAAAACTATCTATTTTGATGTCTTTCTTTGAGTAGGTACTTAAAGTACCTGCCCAAATTGCGACCTTCAAGAAAAGTTGTCAGCAAGCTACAGGCGCAGATCGTTCAATGTGCATCTTCATTTTTATCTCCTGATGAGCTTAGAGCCTCCTCTGGACGTGGGTCTGGAGTCAACCAAGCCTTGGGTTTAATCACCATGTTATTTATCACCGAAAACGATTGCGATGGTTAGTATAAAGCTTACTTATTAAACAATAAGTAAGTTTTATACTTCGTGAATCCTTGATGACCTAGTAGATAAATGCACCTAGGTATCACACGCACACACACTGAGATGGTTAGTAGATAACTAACCATCTCAGTTAGTGTGTGGATAGGAATCGAGGTATCACGCAAGTGAAATAGCCCAGCCACACAATCGTGCGTGTGTCGTGGAAAACAGCGTGGCAAGAGGGCAGAGACGTTTGGTCGTGTGCGCCATCACGAGAGCACTGCGAAGAGCGTAGTTTGGCCGCAGCATAACTGTGGCTAAATTAAAACCAATTTTACAAATGTAATATTCTGCGGGCAACATTATTTGTTGTTCGCTCCGAGTTTAATTTATGTATTGTTCGTACACGAGTAGATATTTACAATGTGAATAATTACATCATGTAATATATTGTAGCTGGAATTGTAAAATTACTGGCAAGTACATAACAGGGTACATTGTTGGGTAGGTAGGTAGGTACAACACGTGAGTATAATTAGATACCAAGAACATAATTAGAATTAGATATAGATAGGTACCTACGTATGTATGAAATAATACGTATAAGTAATTCAAGACGAATATTCTCCATGTACGTACGTACCTACCGACATATATTATACGTAGGTAGTGCCTACATAGTTACATTTTCCCGGATCTTAATCGCGTATTATTATTTATTTTCTTACCCGACGTTTCAACCATGTTACAATGGTCTTGGTCGCGAGGGGACTGGAGCAGCGGCGGGCGACGTCTTCTTATATACCACTGTTTGTGGACTGCTGTTGAAACTACCTACATTTTTACTGACCGCGGTTAGGCCAACTACCCACATTTTTTACAGGTTTTTTAGGTAATAGTTCATAATTTGTTATATTAGTACTTAAATATATAGGCACGCCTCTGGCGTAGCTCGTAAATATTTTCAAATTGTCTATTACGATTGTGCGTGCGTGCATAAACTACTACTAAGACTTTAAAGGTCTGCTTTGAATCTTTATGTTGGTGTACATTCGTTACCCGTTCGTTGGTTTCTGCCCGTCGTCGTAGCTTTAGTGTGATACATAGGTATAGGTATCTACGTGTGTACCTACTCCTCAACCTCAATAACATACTTTATTGTCTGTCCCGGGATCTGGCGCGCAGATTCATTACTACAAGTATTACAGACATTATGTTACTAGACGGGTAGAGGGTAAGTTCCTATCTACTTAGGTAAGTCTGTGTACCTGCGACATATTGCAAAAATGAGCCGCGACCGGCGCGGCGTGTACGACAGCACGCATGATAATTTTGCGTGCTGTATACTTAATTAGTAATCTGACTGTACCAATGCCGAATGCATGCAATCAATATCGAACAAATTAAGAATTCAACACTTTAGGAATCCAACTGCATGGTCCTTACTGTAAAGAAAATAAGTAGATGGTTATTTACTATTTATTTATATAATTTTTATTTATCACTACAACCAATACAAGCCAGTCCAGTTCCATTACTTATAAAATTTGGTCCTTCGCGCCGGATATGAACCAGGGATACCCTGGTTCATATCCGAACCTTCATATCCTATCGATTTTTTGCCCCAACAACTTTAATTAAATATTTTTTGAAGAATAACAGAGGATAGAACATTGTTTCAAGAATCGGCTTTTTATAGACACGTATCTTAGATTGCAGATTAGTCGGGGCTAATCTTCACCTCTGTCTCGTTCAGAGTTTATAAGCCAATTGTCGAACGACCGCCCAGTTGGTGTTATCGGTAGATATCCTCCACTTCCGCAGCTGTTATCTTGATTACTTGGCTATTAATTGATTTTAGATTTAAAATATCGCATGTTTTCCCATTGGTCACATTGATTTAAAAGCTATCCATAACAATGGAAATAAGGTGATTAGGACCCATCCAACAAAATGTAAAATATCAATTCAATTTGCCATCTGTTGCGAAAAAAACAGCATCTTTTGCACTCGAATTCCCATTGGTCGGCTATATTATGCTAATCAACCAATCTCGGCTGTCGGCCGTTGATTTTAAAATGCGAACGCTCGCCTCAGCAAATATTCCCCAAACGCAAATGTTTGATTTTAGAATAATTTCGTACTTACTGCCCGCCAAGGGAGTTTCTGAAGTTGACGGAGGAAGCTCTAGCCTTTTTATTCAAATAATTTGAACCTTATGGAGTATGGCAGAATATTATTGGTACATTCAGGAAGATTCCTGTCAAGATTCCTGTGGGTGTGTATGGGGCCCACTAAGATCGTTGGGCCCAAGCCAACCTCACCTGCTAGCTTGGTGCACCTGCTGATAAACGGACGAGGCTCTGGCGCAGACTTTCCCTTCGGGGTTGGGAGGTCAGACGGCAGTCGCTCCCGTAAAAGTCAAAATTCGCCAAATCTAGTATGGAAAGTCGAGAAAGATATGGCCACAGTGATAGGGCGCCGCCGCATAACGGCGCGCAGGAGCTTCGCCTGACTCCTGTGGTAAGTGGACGAGGGCTACCGTGCCACAGGCGGGCACGGCCAAAGACGTTAGCCCCTAAACACGATGTGAAACTCCGCTTCGCAACGTGGAACATTGGCACGCTAACCGGACGCGCGAGGGAGCTAGCCGACGTACTTTCCAGGCGGAAGGTGGCCGTGGCGTTCCTGCAGGAGACTCGATGGAAAGGCAGCAGATCCCGGCTTATTGGGAATGGCTACAAGCTGATCTACACGGGTGCACCTGGTGGAGAGAACGGGGTGGCTGTGGTACTCGCTGGGAGGTTGCATGACGATATCTTGGAGGTGAATCGCTTTAGCGACCGACTTATGTGCGTGAAGGTGCTTATTGGGGGGGTTCCTACCCACTTAGTAAGTGCTTACGCGCCACAGGTCGGTTGTAGCGACGCTGATAAGAGGTCGTTTTGGGATAAACTCGGCGAGGTCCTTGGGGCTATCCCGTTGTCACAGGGAATCGTTTTGGGTGGTGATCTGAACGGTCATGTGGGTGAGATGGGGGCGGAATTTGAACGTGTTCATGGAGGCTACGGGTATGGCAGTCGGAATGCGGAAGGAGAAGAAATTCTGCGTACGTGTGCCACTGCCGACCTGGCACTTGTGAACACATATTTCAAAAAGAAGCCCGACCACTTGATCACCTACAGGAGCGGGGGGCGCGCTACCCAAATCGATTTTCTAATCACTAGGAGACATCATATCGGCAACGTGGCCAACTGCAAAGTCATACCCGGTGAGAGTCTCACTGCCCAACACCGTATCCTTGTCATGGATCTCTGTGTAAAGACCAAAGACAAACGACCGGAACCATGTCAGCGCCGAATCAGATGGTGGATGCTTGATGAAGTCAAGTCCCAGATGCTCGCCTCAGCAATCGGCGACAAATGTGCCAATGCTGAAGGCGAATCGGTACAGGAACACTGGGACCGGATTCAGGTGTCTATCGCTGATTCGGCGCGGTCGGTCCTCGGTATGTCTAAGGGAGGACGCAAGTGTGACAAGGAAACTTGGTGGTGGAACGACACAGTCCAGAGGGAGACTAGGGTGAAGAAAGCCCTCTTTAAAAAGTGGCAAGCGTCCAACTCTCCTGAAGATCGCGACGCGTACAGGTCTGCCAAACGTGCCACAAAGAGAGCAGTAGCCAGAGCCAGACGGGACCACTTACAGCCATTGTACGATAAGTTGGAAACGTCTGAGGGGCAGAAGCTTATTTATAAGTTGGCACGTTCTAGGATCAAAGCGGCACAGGATATATCCAAGTGCCGCTGTGTAAAAGATCCTAATGGTAACCTGCTATGCGAGGACCTCGCGGTGAAGGAGAGGTGGCGCTCTTATTTCCACGAGCTGCTCAATAAGCAGTATAAAGAGGTGCAGCCACCGGAACTCCCTCCGAATCTAGGACTTGTGCCACTGATAACGCCTGAGGAGGTGCGCAAGGCTCTTCGCTGCATGAAGAATCGGAAAGCTGTCGGCGCCGATGGAGTCCCCATCGAAGTATGGAAAGCTATGGGTTCTCGTGGTGTGGGCATCTTAACCAACCTTTTTAACCGCATACTCGAGACCGGCAGAATCCCCGCCCAATGGAGACTGAGTGTTATCACTCCAGTGTTCAAGGGCAAGGGATCTGTGCAGGAGTGTGGAAGTTATCGTGGTATAAAGGTCATGTCCCACACCATGAAGCTCTACGAGCGTATAGTTGACTCTCGGATCCGGCAGGAGTGCACTGTCTCGGAGGGGCAGTATGGTTTCCGCCCCGGTCATGGTACCATGGACCCTGTTTTCGCCCTAAGGATCGTTATGGAGAAATACAGATCGAAGAATACGCCTCTGCATTTTCTGTTCCTGGACTTGCAGAAGGCCTTCGACTGTGTTCCTCGCGTGATGATCTGGTGGGCGCTGCGGTCCAAAGGGGTGCCTGAAACTTATATTGAAACCATCAGGGACATGTACCGAAATTCCGATTCAGTGGTGCGAACTGCTGTTGGTGACACTAAATCTTTCCCCATTACAGTCGGAGTCCACCAAGGATCCGTCCTAAGTCCGTTTCTGTTTAGCGTAATACTGGACGCACTGTCCGTTATCATCCGAGACGCACACGAGCAGCCCCCGTGGATGCTCATGTATGCTGATGATATTGCGCTAGCGGACTCGGATAAGGGACGGCTTGGAAGGCGTGTAAATGCGTGGAAAGAGTCACTTGAGAACGGCGGTTTGCAACTCAACGTAGCGAAGACCGAATACTTGGCTAGCAATACCACAGATCCCACACCTGTCTGCGTAGACGGTCACATGGTCGAGCGGACAGACCAGTTTAAGTACTTGGGATCTGTGCTTCACGAGTCCGGCGACATCGATTGTGACGTCAAGTCCCGCATTTCGGCAGCTTGGGCCAAGTGGCGAGAGGTAACTGGTGTCATCTGTGACCCGAAAATGCCGGTTAAACTGAAGGGACAGGTCTATAAAACGATCATTAGACCTGCCCTTTTGTATGGTAGTGAGGCGTGGCCATTGCTTGAGCGACATAAGCAGGAGCTGCGTGTCACGGAGATGAAGATGCTGCGCTGGATGTGTGGAGTGACGCGAAAAGACCGCGTCAGAAACTCCCGCATCAGGGGCAGCCTTCATGTCCGAGACATTGCAGACAAACTGCAAGAATGCCGCTTACGGTGGTACGGCCACGTTCTACGAAAACCGGCTAGTTACGTGGGAAACAAATGTCTTGCTATGGCGCCTCCGCCCGGCCGCGGCAGATTGGGAAGACCCAAGAAGTGCTGGCTTGACGTTGTAAGATCGGATATGCGTGCTAATGGCCTCACTACACGGGATGCCGAAGATCGTGCGAAGTGGAGACGTAAAAGTAGGAAAGCGGACCCCGGGCTCTCGAGAGAGATGCAACCGGGAACAACGCTCGGATGATGATGAGGAAGATTCCTGTCAAGCTGTGTGCCCCCATCGTACTGAATGTTTTCATTTCAATTGGCGGCCATGGCAGTATAAAAAGATTTCCAGAGTGGTGATGTTTTGATTAGGTAGGCACCTAAATACCTCTCTCTGCTATTTGAAATAAGTACTGTGATAGGTTGGATAGGTGCAAATGTCCCAAACTAAGCTTTAGGTGCTATGGGTACCTACTAGATATAGGTAGGTAAGTTACTACACTATCTTACTATCTTTCTTCTTATATATAAAATTTCCATGTCACAATGTTAGTTACCGTACCTACTCCTCCGAAACGGCGCGACCGATTTTTACCAAATTTTATATGCGTATAAAATTTGGTTTAATTATAAGGCAAAACAACGTTTGCCGGGTCAGCTAGTAATATTATAAATGTGAAAGTAACTCTGTCTGTCTGTCTATCTGTCTGTTACGCTTTCACGCCTAAACCGCTGAGCCGATATTGATGAATTTTGGTATAGTTAGATAGGACCTTGGAGATGGACATAGGCTACTTTAAATGCCGTAAATCCCGCGGGATCGGGACTTACGCGGGTGAAACCGCAGGGTGCAGCTAGTTATATATATTTTTTTTATTATTTACATTGATACATAGAAAACACCCAAATCAGAAACATTCATTTATTTTTTAAGTTTAAATACTTGAAATGTAGTTGGCATGTACCTAAGTAGGTACTTATTTAGTGTTTCAAGACCTGCGAACTGTACCTACCTAACCTACCTCGTGAGCACTAACTCTATAGGTACTAGGTACAATATAATATCAACTTAGCTTCTAGATGGTTGAATGGATGTTGAGAATCCGTTAAGTTTTATAACGCAAAGGTGGTTCCAGGTGCACCATCAATCTGCATTCAGTAGTAAAAGTGAATATTCCATTAGTAGAAATATAAGAGGGTAATCTACTACACTGGATGAACTCTTGGAAGTTCATCTCTCTGAAAATCCTCACGACCTACGGTTGAGTCACACCATTATACGAAAAAGAAAGACCTACGGTTGAAGCCGCGGTCTCATCTATGATTTCTCAATCTCCCATTTGTCCCGTTTTTGTTTCGTTGGCGGGGCAAATTGGAAATACTCTTCGTAATGTACCTCTAGACCTATAGTGTCTAAGTAGGTACCTATAAGTTTGTTTCAGCGGATACCAGGATCGGATAAAATTAGCGTCAAGTTGTCACGCTATCAGTGATCACTTTGAGAAGCTCATTTTCCTAGCTGTAC
The DNA here is from genome assembly GCA_958496205.1 of Idaea biselata. Classification (NCBI taxonomy): domain Eukaryota; kingdom Metazoa; phylum Arthropoda; class Insecta; order Lepidoptera; family Geometridae; genus Idaea; species Idaea biselata. The sequence continues at coordinate 25,502,081 of OY292395.1, read as the reverse complement.
CTGCCAATCATGAACGGGTTAAGCAACGCTTGGCGCGGTCAATACTTGGATGGGTGACCGATAATTTGTGTGGCACAAAATCATTTTCTCGAGCTCCTCCGTGCTTCGGAAGCCACGTCCCGGTTGTTACCTCGGATAGCAGTCGTTAGGTCAAGTTATAGAGGCCTTAAGGCGAAAAAATTCTATTGAAATTAGAATTTTGAAAAATTCTTCTGAAAATTCTAACAACAGGTGAGCCACACCACTACACGAAAAGAAGAAGAAGTGATCACTTGATCATTTTCGAACAACAGAAATGGTAGTAAGTATTGACTTTAAGTAATGTAATTTATTACCCGACTGCCGAAGGGTAATTCTTCTGAAGACATTGATAATTAATTATGTAGTGTGGTAAGTGGATACACATACTTACTTACTTACCTATACAACAGAGTGTCCTGCGGCGCGGGCCGTCCCGCTTTGTATGCATGAGTGTACTCGTAGAGTGGGATTCCTAGATGTGATGGAGTCGATAGCTCGTTCATTTGTATGTGCAGACCATCGCAGCCGCCGGCCGTGCTGCCGGCTCCTCAAACCTTATTTATTTATTTATTATCTACTTGTTCTGAGGTTTGCAAATTGTGTGTAGCGTTCGACTCTTCAAAGACCATTGGGTGTTGGGGGCCTAGTAGTAAGATATTTCTTAGGGACTTGTCGGCGCGTCTTGTCGAGGCGTCTGGTGATCCCAGAGCTGGTAGTTTCTTGTCCCAGCGGGTTAGCCTAGCTATCCAGCGTGGGAACGCTGCCAGCGTTTTGGGCACCATGCCGCGGGAGGGCGGTGCCGACAACTTCTTATTGCTTTAGGTTTTAAGTCTTTTTTCTTTTTTGTGATTTATTATTTTTGTAAATTGTTTGACTTGTTTTATTGAATAAAGTGTTTTAGTATCTTGTTAATAAAGATACTTAAATTATACATCTGTTAAGATATTTAACAATCTACCTATATTGTAGACTTTGGTTCACTTGGTGCCGACGCGGGCGACATGCTATCCTGAGCCAAATGCTTGCGAAGCACAGCCGTGCGGCATTCCAAAATGGCGGCTGCCAGAGCAGCCACATACATATCTTTCAAAAGCCGCTGGCTTATGTGGAGAAGCTAAGTGAGATATCTATACAGCTGATCTTAATGAAACTTGGCATACAGGTTTTTTTTGTCGTGGAAGATTTTTGATAAGTGAGATTTCTCCTACAAAGGAGGCTATCCATATTTCCGCCATAAATAAGAAATATATATCAATAATTAGTTTTTTTATTTAAAAGATAGTGTAGTTTCATATTTGGTCCCACAAAATCGCTAAAGATCTGAAGACAACCTATCTTGAATGGATGAATGAATAAATTCTTTATTGTAGGTACACACCAAATAAATTACATCACAAAGAAAACATACACTAGTAAAGAGCCCGGGGTCCGCTATTTAATTTAAATCACCACCACGATGGCATATCTATCTACATAAAAAACTCAGGTGTTTTGTCATTTAGAATTTCCATTCTGAGTCTGAGGTTTGGTAATTTAAAAATTCTATTTGTTTTTTGTTTTTGGGATAACCCACCAAACTGTAACGATGAAGGTTTTCCATTTTCATGTAGTTACCTACCTATCTACTTTAATTTTTCCTTATTTAACCGACTTCCAAAAAAGGACGAGGTTCTCAATAGGTCGCGTATTTTTTTTTATTGCTCAAGTCAAGGCATTCTTCTCTCCGTGTGGCTTAGGATTAGAGCACTCGCACAGTAAGCAAAGGGCATGGGTTCGAACTCCGTTTTTTGATAATATTTCTATGGTACTTACTTATACTTTAGTTTAAAATACCTCCATCGACCAGTCTCTAACACCGACAAATGACGTCATACGGCTATGAAACAGAATAATCTTTATGTTGCCAAATTATGCGCGTATGGAAATTTTTGACCCAAATTCATAAGGGGACACAAGAGGGCTACATAGGTACACTATAGGCGTCGCCGGTCGTGTTAGGGTGAAAAATACTTTGTTCGGGTTTTTATAAAACTTGGTGTTTTGTCTTCATTACCTACATTATGTAAGTAATGGCAAGCGGCAAGGTTATACTTAATAGCAAAAATGATTAAGTAACTTGAAACAAGTTTGTCAGTTTTTTGACGAGGCAAGACGTGACGAGACCTGACGATTCGTGTGACAAAAACAAAAATAATGATGATAAATTATTGTATTTAATTGACGGATGATATCAATCTTCGAATTTTGTCCAACCTGGACGATTTTTATATCTTAGGAAAGCTTCGCAGGTTTTCGTTAACCATATCTTTTGGAACTTAGCTAATATACCTAATATAAATTTATAAACGATAACTGCGTCCCGCGGTTTCACCCGCGTAAGTCCCGATCCCGTGGGAATATCGGGATCAAAAGTAGCCTATGTTACTCCGGGTGAATGTAGCTTTCTAATGGTGTAAATAATTTTTGAAATCGTCACAGTAGTTTTTGAGTTTAATCATTACAAACATACAGACACACACAAAAATACAAATCTTTCCTCTTTATAATATTAGTGTAGACGTAGATGTAGGTAATGTCCCGCCGGACACATTTTCCTTGACCGTTTTTGATTAATCTCGAACAAAATAGCTTTTCATTAGAGATGGGCCGACTAGGGGTTCTGCCGACTAGCAGACTAGCCGACTAGTTGGTTCCAAATTTGCCGACTAGTCGGCCGACTAGTCGGCAATGGAGATCATTATAATTCCGAGATATTTGGATTAATCATGATCACTCGGCGATTGTTGCTATTTTTTGATAAATTTGCACTTCGCAAGATATAGCGAAACTTCCAAAAAATGGTTGGAATAAACATAAAAGTAAGAAAAAAAATGGAGCTGAGGCATAAATATGACATTTTTGATGTTTAGATGATGTATGTAAGCTATGACGTGTTTTGTTTGTTTTTCTGACTACCCACCTTCTAAACTGTACGTAGTACTAATTAAATAGATATTGGTTTTATTGCATAATTGTTAGTTGACGACTAGTCGGCATAATTTGACGACTGTGTCGGCCCATCTCTACTTTTCATTAACATATTACACTTCAAGGTCAATAAACTGAGAGAAAGTGTATCTTCAGACATACCTACTGTAGTAGGTAGGTGCACTGCGATGTACGCCTACTGACGCAAATAGAGTGTAACTACATTATAATATACATATTGAATATCTTGATTTTCTACTTTAATATGTGTGAGTGAATGAGACGACATGTGTATTGCGTCGCGTGTCACACACACGGCCGCGATCTTGTAGAAACAATAGACAAAAGTGAGACAAACAGACAGACAGTCAAATAATATATTTTTCCTGCTTTACAGATAAAAAACATACATGAAAAAGTAATAAACACAACGCGATTAAAATGGAAAAATGAGAAATATTTTGAAAAGGAGAAATGCACCATCCCCTATGCCACACGGGTGCACACGAAAAATTAGTTTAATTTTAATCCAACATCGCGAAAACAGAAGAAAAATCTATTACGTACCTACCTACCTACAAATAGATTTTTCTTCAGTATTCATTCTGAACTTTTTGTAAGTTCAGAATGAATATTGCGATTGGGACAGTCCCACTTAAATCCACACTTGTTTTTTTTGTATCTGTGGTAATTGAATTAAGTTAACATACCTAGTTAGGTATCCGTTAGGTAAAGGCAGACAACTGAATTTTCTGTCGGTCGATTGGTATTACCTACCAATTCAAGTTATGGAAATTTAAAAAAAAGCTAAACGCTGCTAATGCGGTCAAAAACCCTAATAACCTATACTACGAGTAGGTATAAGTACAACTCAATAAAATTACTTATATACCCAATAATAAGTTACCTATCTTATCTATAAAAAATGCCATGGAGGCAATATTCAGGACGAAAACAGGGGTTCGGTTTTAATCGCGTTGCCCGAGAAATGAGTTTCGAGTCCCTTTTCGCCCCTGAAATCTTAGCGAAATAAAAAAGACAATAGTTTTTCATCAAATTTATTTGTTGAGTTATACGATGAGAATACCTTCACCCTATTTCAGAAATTTAGATCAAAAAGGTAATTTATTTTCAAGGAAAAATAGTATTCAAAAATTTTCACTTGTGGCGAGGCAAAAAAAATTTGATTTAACACAAAGTGACAGCTCTTTATTTACTTTTTTCCTTTAAAATTAACAGTACTTTGTTTACATTTTTGATTTAAGTTTCTGAAATAGGGTAGGTATATTCTGGGTTTACTACAATAATTTGTAGAACAGTTTCAAGTAGGTAGTCTAAAAAAATACTTAATCATAAAATTTTCATAACAAAAGCATAGACTAGGTAGGTGAATAATAACCAATCTGATGTCTGCATTTAACACACACACATCTAGGTAGGTAGTATAGTGTTGCGAGACTAGGCTAGGTATTAGGCAACGTAGTAAAAACTTAGGTATTAATAAATAACAACCAGTGATGTAACGAAACGAGGAAAAGTCAAGGTCTGTGATGAAAACTATAATTACTATAAAACAATTTGTGTAGTATAATAACTGTATTGTATTTACAACAGGAAATGGGACAATAAGTCGGTAAACAATAGAATAATAACCTAGGAACTATATTTACATAATAATTATTGCTAAATTCGCGACAATAATAATAGTAGAAGTGGTCCGATATAAGACCACTAAACTTGTCTTATTCTTATTGGGTACTAAGTAGCCATTTGTAAAATTCGTCATAAAACGCTGGAAAAAAATGTCTCGCTTCTGTTAAATTTTTTACCCGACCCCTACAAAAGGTGGGTTTGTCTTTGACCGCGATGTAGGGGGAATACGCAATGAAACGCACGTGTTTTGAAACACCCAAATAAACATAAAATATTTTCGATAGAGTGAAAATATTTTATGTTTATTTGGGTGTTAGCTCCATCGATGACCATACTTGACGAATTAACACTTTCGTTTGCGGTAAGTATACGCTTGACCAATTGACACTATTTTTTGGCTTAACCAATTGTCCATTTCATCTAATAGACCTGTAGGCCTGTGACTATAGACCCTTGTCTATGGTCATCACTGGTGCCACCACACAAACCTAAAATATTTTCGATCAAAAACTTGAGATATCGATAGTGTCCGTTTCAAAACACGTCCTTTTAATTCCGAATTACTCCCATGAATATAGCATGTATGTATCCTCATAATTAATTGCAGCGCTTCCCGGTTTACCTGCACAAGTCCCGAAACCGTGGAAAAGTCAGCTTAAAGTATGTGCTTTTCCAGACCAGGTCTCCAGCTATTTATATTCTAAGTTTCATGGCAATCGGTGAAGTCGTTTTTGCGTGAATATTAATGCAAGCATATTCACACAAACTTTCACCTTTTAAAAAAGGCAGATTTCTTAATAAAACATCTTATAAATAAAAAATCGATGTGTTTCAGAGGTCACATTGGAAGTCAGATCTGTCTCACTACTAGATCAATTTGATAGCTTCTCAAAAATGTCTTAGGTAGGTACATGAAAAATTATAATACTTTGTTTTACGTCCTCTATAACGGGGCTATGGAGCCCCAGGCCATTGGGAGACATACGTGGAGTCGAAACCAACACGTAGAGGTTCTTTTTTACTCCAAAACTATGAAGTGGACATCGATATTTGGTTTTAAAGGAGCCATGGAGCCCTAGACCTTAGGGAGGCGTGCGTAGTGACCCTTTTTTACTCGCAAACTATGAAGTGGACGGACACCAATATTATGTTTTATCATTATACGCCTTCCTACTTACCTATATTTTCGATATCATAAATGGAAGATTATTACAACGACCACTTAAAATAATTACCTAGTACTTCCTTAAAACTATATACAAACAATAGGTGACATGACTCATACTACCTACTTATATTATTTACTAGCAGCGCCCCACAGTTTCTCCCGCGTATGTCTCGATCTCGTGAGAATATCGCAATAAAAAGTAAAATTATGTTTAATCCATATCTCTAGCTATCTACATACCAAGTGTCATCGCAATCGGTTCAGTAGTTTTTGTGTGATTGAAACACAAACAAAACATGTAAAAAAATGTTAATAAGTGGTTTATTTTATTTACTTACTTAAATTGTAACTTACTCCTACAATGTAAGTAAGTAAATCTTGTACTCATGGGAATATGGAGATGAAAATTATGTTCATGTTAGTATCAAAAGTTACAAAGTTACATCAAAATCGGTTCAGTAGGCTTTGTCAAGAGATATTTCAGCGCCCGAATCCGCCCCATCCTGAACCGTACTCTCAGGTTGAAGACCTGAGAGTACGGTTCAGGATCGAAGGATGCTTTGGTAGTAGGTACAAGTTCCCTTAAATTCAGATCTCCAAATTGACTTCAATATTAGTAGATACAAAGTGTAACTATACAATACTACCTACATATTATATTAAAGGAAAAGATGACAAAAAGTTTGTATCTGGACGTAAATGAAAAAAAAATGAGTGTAGGTCACTTAGGAGAGGTAGTAGAAAAATAATTTATATATTTTTTTAAATTCTGGCTGTTTCTCTTTAAATTAAGGATTCAAAACCTACTGAACCGATTTAGATATGGTTCACGAATGGGTAAGTTCTATTTTAAAGGAAGATCGTGGTAAGAGACTTTAATGCGGGTGGAACTGAGAGTTACAGCTAGTATATTATCATACAATCTTTTTAAAACTTTACAGATATATCTATAGTACAGTATACTTGACGAAGATCTTAAGAAAAGATGTAAATAATATTAAAATCGATGTGAAGGCCACTCGATACGCTACCGACAAACAACTAAAGGTTACATTATTATAGATATGTAAAACAACCTGTTACAATTTATAAATAGTTCAACGAATACTGAACTTAGGTAAAATACATTATTGTTTTGATATTTTTAATGTACACGAAAAAACTTTACAAGCTTTAAGTGAGTGGAAAATCTTTTAAGTGAACAATGGGACCTAAACAATAGCGATTTACTTTAAAACATGACGTAATGAGGTATTTACCAACATAGGTACATCTAATACCAGCATACAGATCTTGTAATACCTACCTACTTTGAGTAACCGACCCAGGTTAATCAGTATCATTTGGTTAGGTTCCACAAATCACCTGAAGTTTCAGTTAAACTTTGAGTAACAGCCATCTAGACCAAAGCTGATCAATTTTCACAACTTCACTTTAACTTGTTTATCTGTCAGTCATCTAACTTTCAGATTATTACAATATATTTTGACTGGATTGGTCTTTTTCTTATTATTTTCATTGAAGTCTTCGTTTGTTTATCTGTCGTCATCAGTTTCTATACAGATTCCGTTGAACCTGACCCTTCCTTCAGGACATTTATCCCCGGCGAAAGCTGCCCTGTCGTCTACTGAAACGGTGACCGAAGTCGTCCCACTTGTGCTGTCCTCATCGGTAACAGGTTTGGGAATTTCATTGTCTTGTGTAGGTTTAGTGTTCACATTTATGTGTGTAAATGGTTTGCTAGTGTAGGCATCTTGATCTGGATCTTTGAAGACGATGTTGTGTTGGTCTGGGCTGACATCGATGGTTCGCCTGTAAGGCTGGTCGTCACTGTTACCAACATTTGTTCTTCTGATAGAAGTCCCTTGATTAGTTTCTTTATCAGATTCTGCTTGATCAGTCCCATGATTTGTTATCCTTCTATTTTCCGCCTTGTCTCCATTATCTTCTTCTGAACGATCTTCTTCAGTCCTGTCTTCGTCATCGAAGGAATGTTCGTTCGTCTTAGTTCTACGTTCTTCAGTTCTAGGACGTAAATTTGCATTTGTTCTAGGTTCTAGAACTACAGTTGGATCATTAGTCATAGTGAACTTTTGATTGTTGAAATTATTCCTATGGTTATTGGGATATGCACCGGATTGCGTTCCGGGTTCGTCCACAAACCTTTGACTTCTTAAACTATCACTTTCGATACTGTACTCTCGCCTCGGTTGCTCGTGAGGCACTTGTCTGTTTACGTGTAAGTACACTCTGTCTTGTCTATAATCGAATTGGGCACTAGAAAGCACTGGTAAGATGAAAAAACTCAAAACTTTCATTTTTAAAAACATTGTTTTGTTTACATTAATGCCGGCAAATAATCGCGAGGTCGCATACGTCGGCACGCGACGACTGCCTGTTTACCACTGGTATAATTATATCACATAGCTTGCTTTAACCCGTTAGTTAAATGGTGAACTAGTCACAGGTGACGCAGGTTTTATTAAATACAAAATTACTATTCATCGCGGTCGGTGTCATCATTGTCATGGTCATAGGTATTTACCTATTCAATTTGTATTGTTATGTATAATTTCGTTTTTTTATAGGTATAGCGCCATTAATATTCTCTACAGAGGAAAGTTTGTCTGTTTGCTTGTAACAAATAGGCTCGAATGCCCGGCTTCAGATTACTTAGCAGATAAGTCTGTGGCACTGTATGGAGGTGAGCTTATTTTGTCCTTTTTTGAAGTCGGTTTTGCCGTTTTAACAAATTATAATGTCAGTTCAAAGTCTATACATATAATATTTTCTTAGAAAACATACAAAGTTCAAGTTTTTTCAAGTTTCAAGTTTATTTATTGCAAATCATGTGTACAGAGTGGTGTTACAGATAAAATGTTTGATTCAACATGATGCCCATTTGAGCATAGCAACTTAAAAATATACATGCAGTTAACCATAAAATGCTTCTGAACTTTGGTTTGAACGTGTAGCGGGTCTTTCTTGTGTGACTGTTATATATAATGTACCTCTTCAACTGAATTTGATTAAGGTTATTTTATTAGTAACCATGCAATTCTACGTCATCATTTTTAGTAGGTAATCAAGCAATACATTAAAAATCATGTCAAATACTAACAAATTCAATTAAAATAGATATAGATGTCAATATGTTAGATATTAAATTAGTTAAATCCATAAATAAGTTGGTATACATTTTAATAGATTCAGTTATTTTACAATAATATGGTACGCAGATATGTCATAGTTGCATGTCATTAAAAAATTCATTAATATTGTAATAGCATTTTATATATAGTAATTTTTTTAAATTATGTGTGAATTTATTAACGTTTATTTCCATTCTAATGTCATTAGGTAGTCTATTGTAGACTCGTATAGCGGCAGCATATGGACTGTTATCATACATCTGTAGGCGACTAGAAGGGATTTTTAACTGGGTTGCTTGTTTTTTCCTTGGGGCGAAAAGTCTTTTGGGTTTCGCTTCGTCAAATATTTCGGGATGCTTTCTTATAAATTTACATAACTCTAGAATGTACATACATGTGACAGTTAGGATTCGTAACTCAGTGAAATATGGTCGGCATGAGGTAGTGTTATCTATATTTACGATAATACGTATTAACTTTTTCTGCATTATTAGTATATCATCCACATTTGTACCATTTCCCCACAGTATGATACCATAGCTAAGCCAGGAGTGTGCATACGCATAATATGCTGTCACAGCGGTTTTTTTGTCTGTACTCACTTTGAGTTCATAAAGGGCATATGCAAACTTTGATAGCTTGGATTTTAAGTTTTCTATATGCTCTTTCCAATTTATGTTAGAGTCTATTTGTATGCCTAATAAATTGCATGTTTTTACTTTTTCTAATGTTAGGTTTCCTACTCGTAAATTAACATTTAAACTAGATTTTTGACGTGGTAAGAATTCCAGAATTTTAGTTTTAGAATAATTGATTTTGAGGTTATGAGCTTCCAACCATTTTTTCACATTCAAGAATGTTTGTATTAATTTATTCTCGAATTCTGGAGTATTGTCATATCCAAATAAGAGAGATACGTCATCAGCAAATAGTACGCAATTTGTAGATATAATATTTGGAAGCTGGTTTATGTAGATAAGGAACAGGATACAACCCAGAACGCTACCTTGAGGAATAGAGCAATTCATAGTTCGTGGGTTGGATAAGTAGTTTTTTATTTCACCTGTACTTGTATTATAGAAATCAATTTGGACGTACTGTATTCTATTTTGTAGGTAGGACTTTAGCCATTCATATGCTATACCTCTGATTCCCATATTAAATATTTTGGACAAAAGTATGTTGAACTGAACTCTATCATATGCTTTTGTCATATCTAGCAAGATGCCTACAGCGTACTTTTTTTCATTTATATAAGAGTAGGCTTGTTGTATGTATTTATAGACCGCTAGAATCGTTGACTTGTCTTTTCGAAACCCGTATTGGTTTTTATTAAGGACCTTGTTTTTCTCTAGAAAGTCATATAAGCGATTTGCCATAGCTCGTTCAAAGACCTTGGATACTGATGGTAAGAGCGCTATAGGTCGGTAGTTAGAGGGTTTGGTTTTGTCCCCTTTTTTATGTATTGGTCTTATCACAGATACCTTTAAGAGGTCAGGGAAGCTACCTTCTGTAAAAGATTGGTTTATTAATATAGTAAGGGGTTCTGCAAGCTCAGTAGCGCATCTTTTCAGCACCATAGAGGGAAGTTCGTCAAAACCGAAAACAGTTCTGTTGTAGGTACAACACTTTATATCTTCGTTACATTAAATCACTAAAACTAAACTTACAAAAAAATACATCTTAGAGAGGGCATCGTTCCCAAGACACAAAAATAGAAAAAAAACAATAAATTTTTGGGGT
>OY292395.1:25465047-25491177 GCA_958496205.1 Idaea biselata | reverse complement strand
GAGGATAGTAATGTTGGTTCATCTCACCTAACTGTTAATGTCATTACAGCTATACAATCCACGGCAGATGATAAGAAAAAATACTATAAACTTGTTGAAATAGATGGTAAAAGTAGAGTAGCATTTGTAGACTTCGGCAGCGATAGCTGTATAATCAGGGAAACTGATGCTAGGGAAATTTTTGGTCAATTTGATTCAAGTGAGGAGATTTTACTACATGGGTTTGGAAATGCTGCTGTCAAGGCAAGGGGTACTTGCAAAGGTAGTATTAGAATAGATGGTGTAGAGGAATTTGTTAGGCTAGTTGTCATACCGGATCAGTATTTAAAGACACCCGCTATCATCGGTCAAACTTTACTGAACGACCAAATATTGTAGTATACAAAACACATGACGAATTGACGTTTCATGAAGCACCCATACCTTGTGCAAGTCCAGATTCCAAATTTAAAATTAGAATAACTGCAAACCATACCTTACAAAAGGCCACTACGTCAATAGTGACCATAAATACCGAACCACCTTTTACTGGATCTTTATATGTACCGGGGACTATTTGTAAAGAGACACAAAGACAATTTTCAGTTCTCCCAGGGTTATTTCTTTTTCAAGAAGGCAAAGGATTTATGATGATTACAAATGTTACTGATATAAATGTAGAAATAGAAGCTAATACTGTAGTTGCTAGGGCATATTTGTTTACAGAAAGTCAACAGCTAAGTGTTTTTAAAATAAACTCGAGTACTACAACACAACCGGTTGATAAACCATTACCTTTAGATAACTTAAAGGTGGGAATACATCTGACAGACCAACAAACTGGAGAACTACGAAATTTGATTATTAAATATAGAAGTTGCTTTGCGTTGGATTTGAGTGAATTAGGAAAAACCAATCTGACAGAAATGACTATAACACTTAAAGATGATTTGCCGGTAGTTTACAATCCTTATAGAATGTCAATGAAGGAGAGAGAACAACTGAGTACTATAATTGATGATCTGTTATCAAATGATATAATAAGACCAAGTTCTTCATCATATGCAAGCCCAGTTATTTTGGTAACCAAGAAGAATGGACAAAAAAGACTTTGTATAGATTACAGATCCTTAAATAGAAAAACACTGAAGGACAAATATCCTTTACCGCGAATTGAGGATAAGTTAGATTCCTTAGGAGGAAATGAATATTTTAGCAGCCTAGACCTCGCATCAGGCTATTACCAAGTACCCATGGCTGAAAAGAACAAACACCTGACGGCGTTTGTCACACCGGATGGATTGTTCGAATTCAATAGAATGCCATTTGGTCTGGCAAATGCACCTAGTGTATTCCAGCGGACAATGAATGCTATGATAAAAGGTAATAAACGCGTAATGGCCTACATGGACGATCTTTTATTGCCTTCAAAATCCATCGAGGATGGTTTAGCACTTCTAGAAGAGGTGTTTATTATGCTTAGAACCGCAGGGTTAACTTTGAACTTGGACAAATGTTCATTCTTTAAAGATCAAGTCGATTATTTAGGCTACGAAATCACAAAAGCGGGAGTTAGGCCCGGACAACATAAAATTGAAGCAGTAGCAAAGTTCCCACAACCGAATAATGTTCATGAAGTAAGGCAATTTGTAGGACTTGCTAGTTACTTTAGGAAATTTGTCAAAAACTTTTCTATTATTGCTAGACCCCTTACTGTACTTACTAAGAAAAATGAGCCCTGGCATTTTGGGCCAAGTCAAAACGAAGCATTCAATAAGCTTAAAGACATTTTGATTAGTAGACCCGTCCTTTCATTGTATAATCCAGCAGCAGAATTAGAAGTCCATACTGATGCAAGTAAGTGGGGAGTGGGGGCGATTCTACTACAAAATGAAGGTAAGGGTTTCCAGCCCGTTGCTTATTATAGCCGACAAACTTCCCCCGAGGAACAAAAATTTCATTCATATGAGCTGGAAACGCTTGCTGTCATAGTTGCTTTAAATAGGTTCCGCGTTTATTTATTAGGAATTAATTTTAAATTGGTCACCGATTGTAATGCAGTACGCAGTACCATGCTAAAAAAGGACCTAATACCACGAGTAGCCAGATGGTTCATCGCAATGCAGGAATACGATTTTGTTATTGAGTATCGCCCCGGGTCCAAAATGGCACATGTTGATGCCCTGAGTAGACAGCCCGTAGATATGGAAGATCCAGATCATCACGATGACATTTATGTCATGAATATAGAAGTAGACGGTAACTGGTTGCAAACTGTTCAACAGGCAGATACGGAACTGAAAAGAATTACAGATATACTTAAAGATCCTTCACTAGATAACATAATTGAAATCAAGAATAATTTCACAGTTAAAAATGATCGCCTTCACCGTATTGTAGACAATCAACTATTATGGGTAGTGCCCAAAGCAGTCAGATGGCAGATTCTTAGGCATAATCACGATGAGGTAGGACATTTCGGATTTGACAAGACATATGAAAGGGTGAAGAAAGTATATTGGTTTAAAAGAATGCGAAAATTTGTGAAAAAATACTGTAAAGCGTGTTTGCACTGTGCTCACAATAAATTACCTGGAGGGGCAAAAGAGGGTATGTTACACCCCATTGCAAAACCTGATAAACCGTTTGACACGCTCCATGCCGATCACTGTGGTCCTTTCCCTGTAAGTAAGCGTCGCAATTGTTATATTCTAGCTATAATTGATTCATTTTCCAAATACATTTACATTAAACCAGTTAAAGATTGCAAAACGAAGACAACTATTGCAGTCTTCGAAGAATACTTTTCACTATTTGCTGTTCCCCGGCGACTAATCACAGATCGTGGAACTAGTTTCACAAGTAAACAGTTCAACACTTTTGTTAAGGAAAAAGGTATAATACACATTCTGAATGCTGTGGCTACACCCAGGGCGAATGGCCAAATAGAAAGGTATAATCGTACGATAGTGGACGCAATCACTGCAAGCAATCACGGTAAACCTGAAAATGAATGGGATAATGTCATCAAAACGGTTCAATGGGGTCTAAACAATACAATCAATAAGGGTACAGGTAGATCCCCAGCAGAAATCCTGTTTGGCGTATCAGGGACCGGTTTGTGTGATGGAATACTAAATCCGTTAGTGTCGGATGCTCAAGTTGTCCAGGAACGAGATCTGTTGCGACAAGAAGTTTGTGAAACCATGAAAACAAACCAGGACAAGCAGAAAATACGTTTTGACAAAACAAGAAAAGAGGCAAAGAACTACAAGATAGGAGATTTGGTGCGAGTGGAAAGAGAGGGAGGCGGTGTACAACCCATACACCCTGGAAGCAAAAAATTACTCCCTAAATGCAATGGACCATACAGGGTGTCTAAAGTCTTAGGCAATGATCGGTATGAAGTTGAAGATACCCCGATAACCAAAAAAAATGGAAAGCCTAGCTACAAAAATGTATTTTCAGTAGATAAGATTCATCCATGGCTAGTTTACTCGAATGATCCCATATCTACTGATTCGGAGGATGACCAGTAATAATACTTTATTATAAATTAAAATTTTGTTGGTATTTTCTTATCTATATCCTTAATTTCTGGAAAATTTAGTTCCAATTATCAAAATATAACAACAAAAAAAAAAAAAACAAAAAAAAAAAAAAAAAAAAAAAAAAATGCATGTGACTAAATTATATTTTTATTCTGGCCCTATATTCTGACATGATTTAGGGATGATTGCCTCAAGTTGAAATTGACTCTTATATTATAATAATAAAATGCTATCTTTGTTTATGGGTATGTGTAAAATGTTATTGGATATTGAAGTTAAAATTACATTGTTATATGAGATGTTGGTACAATAAATAATTGAGGAGATGCTTATGGAGGCTTTATCAAGGATATCTCCTGGTGAAGCTCTGTGTAGCTTGCCCTGTGGGGCTTAGAGATTGGTTATGATTAGCCTCGGTGTGGCTAGAAAATGAATAAAGGAGGAGATGCCCTGTGGAGGCTTTGGATATCTCCTGATGATGCTCTGTGTAGCATGCCCAAGGGGGCTTGAGTTTTGATTAGCCTCGGCGTGGCTAGAAAATGAATAAAGGAGATGCCCTGTGGAGGCTTTAGTTATCTTCTGGTGATGTTCTGTGTAGCATGTAATATGGTGTTCGGAATTGGTTAGCCTTGGTATGGCTAGAATATGAAAGTCTTAGTGGCCTGTGGTAGCCTTGAAAGTTTCCTGGTTAAGGTCTGTGTACCTAATTCGTTATTTGAGTATGGGAAGCCCTGTGGTGGCTATGAAAGTCCCTGATTGTGTCCTGTGTGACTAGTGATGGTCTACTTTTGAAATACATTATTTGTAGTAACATAACTATGTGTTTTGTTATAAACACTTATGATTAAGATTGCGCGAGGACGCGACTGTTGTCAGAATTGGCCGAATGTAAGATTCTAGGATTGGAAGTAAAAACCCGTTCTAATAACTGGCAACATTACGTTGATCTGAAGGTATAATTTACTAGATAAATTGTAGTAACACTAGTTCCGATAATATTTAGTCTATGTCCGGTTTGATGAAAATTGATTGGAAGAAAGTTTGTTTTAAAATGTTGGTAACAATAGATTTTGACATGTCAATGGTTATTTTCTGAAGGTTGGCTATAAAAAAAGAGAACATGGTGAACGTCAAAGAGAAAAGTTGTGTTGTTTTTCCCGGTTTAAAATACTAATTGATGGACAAGTAATTGGAAGCTGAAATTAGTGCATTATTAACGTTTATGTGTAAACCGAGCGTATGCGAGGTGTTAACCCGTGTTTCGTAGTGGCAAAAACAGAATCTCGACAACGTTTGATAACTTGGAGTTAGTGGCGGGCGCGCGTTCATTAAAACTTTTGGCGGCACGCACGGGCGGTGCGGTGTATTGTTGGTACATTTGGGTCGGATCCGGACTGCGAGCGCTGGATGGTGCATGGCCGGTTGAAAGAAGTCGCGAAACTGTTTCTACAAGTGGGGCTACCGGTGCGGCGAGCGGCGCGGGCGACGCGACGCCGTCGAGCATAGGTGTTGCGAAGGCGACAGGGCACCGGCCTCGCAGACGAAGACCAGGTAGACGGGACTGTGTAGGTGAGGAGTTTTTCAGTTGGATAAACTAATGATAGCAGAATTAGAACTTTAACAAGAAGTCGCATTTTTATTGCCGACTGTACGTATCCATCTGGAGTTATTCGGTGCCTTTTTCCGTTTGAGAAGGGTTTACAGTAAGTTTTTAATTTCGTCGTTAGGAAATGTATTGTTTCGAAGCCGCTTTTAGTGAAATGAATGAGGTCGGGTGTTACGTCCTTGCCGAGTCCGGGCCGAGACCGGTCCGTATAGTACTATACGTAGGTAAATACTAAGATTGTTACGAAAATGTTTGCGGTTGCGAGGCGTAGGTAGGTAGTATTCTCAAAACGACTACAGCGTTATAAACGTCGATGTTCGGTCGCGTAAAGCGTTTCACAATAAGCGAGCGAACACACCGCTCATTGCTATGCATAGAGAGCGCTATCTAAATAAAGTAGAGCTCGCGTGTGACAATACACCGTAACCCCACCGTGACTACTTAGGGGCCGCCAGCGAGCGAGCGAGCGAGGCGGTATCGAATATCCTATGATATAAAGTTATTTGGAGCCGCGCTCTACGTTTAGGGGTACGTAGGGGCTCATACTATTCCGATAATGTAGGGCTTTAATGTTTCACATTCATTCACTCATATTATGTTCCGTTGAAGCAACATTGACTCGATCACGAAAACGATCTTTCTGACCCCTATACATACACACATAAAATATACATCAGTGGAAAGCATTAGAAGTGGTGTTAGTAGGAATAGTCACTGTGAGTCACAGTCAGGATTTAGAACTCTCAATTAGGATTGGCAGGAGTCTGGCGTTTTATAGTAATGCGTGTCTAGTCAAGTGTCCGGCTCATTAGTCGCGCGGGTCAGGTTAAGTGTCCGGCTCATGTTCCAGACAGCCCTATATACTAAACACTCGACTCCACCCCGCTCCGCTCACGCTCTACTATTTATTGCCCAAAGTTGTAATGGAAGGCGACGCGTCATTCGTTCGACAACTCTTTACATTTACATACAAATTGCAATAAGGGAGAGAGAGCGGTAAACTCGGCTATTCCCATCGCGACGTCGATCCTCGACTTGTGGCGAACGATCGACTTACTTTTTTTTATTAGTTTCTCTTATAAATAGTTCGACACTTACCGAGTGGGCCGCCCACGCGAGGCGAGACGACCGACCTTCGGGGGGCGACCGACTCGCAACAATCAACTTTTATTATACCCGAAGGCATATTTTTATCGAATTATGTTCGGTTATCTGGTGTGAAGAATCCATAAAATAGTTCAATTTGCGTAGAAACTTGATCTCGAAGGAGTTTAAAGTTGCGCGAGACGTGATTAGTGGTGGTCGACTGGTCGACCCGACGGGCGACGGCTGACGGGCGACGCGGAGGTCGTCGGTCAGAGGTGAGCTCGCTATAAATCCAGCGGAGGGAACCATTCAAGATGTAAATAGAGGGGCGTCTTCATTGTCCTGCATCAATCCGATAAA
Organism: Idaea biselata; assembly: GCA_958496205.1. Classification (NCBI taxonomy): domain Eukaryota; kingdom Metazoa; phylum Arthropoda; class Insecta; order Lepidoptera; family Geometridae; genus Idaea; species Idaea biselata. Next base: position 25,484,595 of record OY292395.1, on the reverse strand, counting down.
TTGCAGAGAAGTGAGAACTGTATGCCCGCACCCCGCACTACACCCCGCATCGCCCCGCACCGCTTCTACACTCTCACAAAAGGAAGCGAATGAGAATTATTGACGCGGCTAAATAAGTTAAAAATGTACCTACTGTACTATATTTCTATTTACTTGACTACCTTCTAACGAGGCAGCATATTATATGTATAGGACAGATATACCCAAGCAAGGTCTCTCTCGTGGTCCTACTCTATGAGTCAAATAAGTGGAGGGGGATGAATAGATGAATCGTCTCGAGAATGTATTACCGATACAAGTAAAAACTTGAGACGATTGTCGTGCCGTAGCGTACCTGAATCTATGCGGGTAATTTATCAGCCACTATGATACCACAGTATAAGGTAAGTATCTATGGGCCTTAGTAGCCTGAAATAAATGATTTATTATATTATTATTATTATTGTTTGTAACGTTACCGTTTCACGGGGCTATGGAGCCCCGGACCTTTGGTAGGCGTGCGTGGGGCCGAAGCCAACACGTAGAGGCCCGTTTTAGTTACAATTTTAATTGCAAAGTATGAAATGGACACCAAACCGGCGATTATACCTGTCTACACTATAAAAGCAGCCAAGGACAACCCACGGTTTGGATAGAACTATTGTGTAAACTACGGGTGAAAACTACTTGGGCTATTAAAATGGGTTGGTAGTGGATTGGATACTGGGGGGAACTATGGGGACTATGGCGCCTGCCGTAACAATGTTAAAAAAAAACATGTAAAAATGGCAGGCGGAGACTCGCCAACTCACAAACTGGGCCACCCTAAATGAAGCCGAGCAAATTACAGCCAGGGGGCAACAGGGGCGTGAGTGGCTGAAGAATGGAGCAACCTCACCGGATTTTAAACCATCCTAGGTAATCCTGTGGAGCGGGCCAACTCATCACTGACGTGAGGTGTCCATCCTCCGAGCATTCCTGCTCTCGCGACTCCACTCCGACCGGCCGGTGAAGGCAAGCCAGAGGCGGGGGACCGCTTCCTCGTCAGTGTTCACTCCGACCAGCCAATTATGACAAGCCGGAGGTGAGGAACGGTGATTTCCCCCTGGAGCACTCGGGAAGCCGCGGGGTCGCTACTCCCCGACACCTCGCCTCAAGGTGCCCTGCGGGCTTATTATTATTATTATTATAACTGACTATGACTATTCTGTGACAGGTAGGTATTTGTATGCATACAATAGATTCGTTAAGGTTAATTCAGTGAGTCGGATGACGCGAGCTTCGCGCGCGCGCGACTATCTCGCGCACTTTCAAAAAGCCGGACGTCCGCTCTCGCCCGTCCCGCCTTCTCTCCGGACTCGGAGCAATTTAGGAAATCCGGATTATGTATACGCTGTGCGCGACGCGACGTACTACCGCTCTGTTAAATACTTCACTTTGTTATATTTGACGCGGACACGCGACGACGCGTACGACGCGTACGACGCCACCGACGCGACGACGCGGACGACGCGACGTAAGTCTGTGACGTATGTACCTACTTTCTCTCTCTCTCTTTGTATACCAAATACCATGTGTACCTATATTATTATTATATTTTATCTCTATAACAATGTTAAGTTTAGATAAATACGTACGCTTGAAACTCTATGGTCTCTCTAGAATCGAGCGGCTTTCACGTGTTAAGTGTAGTCTGAGTGTGGAAGTCACAAACCAGTATATGCAACATTGCTGAAGCATTGCACGTATACATTACTCAAATGACGTTAATTCAGAGGTCTCTCCGCACCCGGACGCGGGATGCGGGACACGAGACGCGGGATGCGGGACGCGGGTCAGCGCCGGCCGGTAATCTCTGCTGATCCGAGCAACACGAGCATCCATCACGCGGGAGGGCAGCCGCACTCATATCTCTACAGAAACCGTCATATTTCATACCCGACTATGTTTAATATCATCAAGTGAGCTCAACGCGGGCTCTATAAACACCGCGTTCGTTATAAATGATGGCCTACGAGGCTACGACCAGACGCAACTTTCCGCGTCGCTGGCGAACACCCCCGCCTCCCCCGCCTCCCGACTACGACTGCACTACGACTGCATGTGTGTGCAAAGGACTGCACCGCGTCCTACGACGGCGTAGCCGCGGCCCCGCGCGGGTACTACCGGCTACTACACTCACTCGGGGATATTATTTATATTATAGTCTGACGCGCGCCGAGATACGACGACGAGGTAAAAACTCAGAGGCGACATATTGAAAAAAATAATAAAGTAGACGCAGACTATGACTATGTATGTCAAGTGGGGTATCGTTGAATAGGTAATTGGAAATCATGTTTAGGTTCATATCACCATTTAGGATCTACAACGATTTAAAGTTGTTTAGCAACCGTTCATATTGAAACTACCGCAGCCTTCTCTATAATTCTCAACTTATTTGGTCCTATGCTGTGATCCTATGAAATGATACGATTGCGATTAGAATATACTACCTATACTAATATTATAAAGAGGTAACGTTGGTAACATTAAAAATCACTTTTGTTAAATAGCCCCCCATTTTTATAAACAAAATAAAACAATATTTAAATATTTGTTTTATTTTGTTTAAGGACTATAAAATATTTGTTACACATTCTGTGAAATTTTCAACTGTCTAGCTATCACGGTTCATGAGATACAGCCTGGTGACAAACGGACAGACAGACAGCGGTAATACGTATCCGTTTTTACCCTTTGAGTACGGAACCCTAAAAATAAAAATAAAACTTTACATAAAGTACATAAGTATCTTTAACCTTTTGGGTTAAAGATACTGACTACTACTAAGATAACTGTACAAAAAGAGGAAATTTATTTATTACTAGCTGTGCCCGCGACTTCGTCAGCGTTTTTCGGACTACCTACCCATCGCTGTGCTTGAACGGACGACCAGGGAAGTATGTTGCTGAGCAGAAGATAATCATGGCAGAGTCTATTTAAGTGTAGATTTAGCACAGCGCAGCGGTAGGTAACGTGTTGCATGCTTATAAGAAGTAGCCTTTATCGAAAAAATAAAAAAAATCGAAACCCGACTTCGAACAAAAGGACAAAACAATAATATTGAGCTCTCCTAAATACAGTGCAACCGACTTATCTGTTATGTAAGCTGAAGTTGGGCAGCTTAACTACATGATATCTTTTTTTTACGTGGCTAATGTCCGTCACCGTCAGGCCAATCTCGTAGGGCTCCCTACCATAGGCTTATAATGTAAACCCCCATGGTGTCCCTCGCTCCACAAGTGTCAAAGCCAGTGGAAATTCCTCATGGACTACATCCCGACAACGACGGCCTTTCCAATCCTCATCTCTGCATCTGCCCGATAGACAACCCCTGGAGGGTAAAACGTAACGTCGTGTCCGGGACTCGTGACTCGAACGCGCAGCCGTCGAATCGGAAGCCATCACTCGGCTCGGTAGGCCACCGTTCCTTAAAAAGGGAATGCACCGGTCTGTGATTCGAACGCGGAACCCTCGACTCGGAATCCATAGCTACCATTGTGCCACGTAAACTACATGCAATCTGCATCTGCGGTGTTGGTCTAGTGGTAGATACCTCGACTTGCATTCCGAGAGTCGTGGGTTCGAATCCAGGCCGACCGCGCACCAATGTCTTTTTCTTTAAGAAAAAGGTATGTGCGCTAATAACGTCGCTCTTACGGTGAAGGAAAACATCGTGAGGAAACCAACATGTCCTAGGACTCACCACGGTCCGAAGACATGGGATATTCAGAGTTTTCTATGTATCATATGTATGTATTTACAAAAAAAAAAAATGTATAATATGTAGGTAGTATATCCGTTGTCTAGTACCCATAGTACAAGCCTAGTGCTTAGTTTGGGGCTAGATTGCGCTGTGTGTAACGTTGTGCATTATTTATTTATTTATTTATTTATCTACCCAGTAAAACTGCCCGATTACAGATATATTTTTTTAATCCATTTTATTGCATTTTCAAGATTGTAACCGTAACTTTAATTACTGAGGAATTTTTGAGAAGGTGGTTTCAGGTGGTTCAACAATTTATACCTAGTTCTTTATAAGCCGATTCTATTGATGGAAGTCCAAAAATTAGTAATTAACATCATTGTGAGATGCTATTCTGCTCATCATTCCGAAGGTTCTCATCAGATCTTCACCAACAATTTATGGGACTAACTCGGGACTCTTACTTTCCTAATTAAAAAAGAATGATCGAAATCGGACTTTACATGCCGGAGTACGGCGTGAACATATTCACATACAAATAATATGCGGGTAGAATTGAGCAGCTCCTCTTTTTTTTAAAGTCGGTTAAAAACAGCCATTATAAAGAATTTCCGTATGTCCAAAGGATCCGGATATATGGACAGACATAGGTATACGGTATTTGAGGAATTTCCTGAAAAAAATCCGGATATCCGGTTTTTTATTTTCGACCGGATATCCGGTTAATCATGTGTTGATTCCACACAACATATTTCTTCAATACAACATTCAAACTAATTAAGTAATAGCAAAAAAAGCACTTTATCCGGATAACCGGACTAAATATCCGGATAAAAAATAGCCTATATGTCAATCGGGGTCTAAAGCTATCTGCATGCCAAATTTGGTCAAAATCGGTTAAGCCGTTTCTGAGATTAGCAGGCACAAAGGCACAGACAAACAGACAAACAGACAAACGGACAAACAGACAACCAGAAAAACAGAGAAATGGGTTCTACTGCGTTAGTAGGTACCCCTCCAATTTATATATTTTTTATATCTTTCAAAAACAGACACCGCTGAGTTACGATTTTATTATATGTATAGATAGATTGAAAGAAAACACAATTAAAAGATACAATTAAACAAACTAAACACATAAAATAAAATAAAATACACTTAACCTAAAATAAACCATCCCCAAGCGTTCCCGATGCAAAGCTGCCCAAAATGCTAGGAGCATTCCCGCGTTGAACCGCAATGGACAACCTTTGCAGCAGGAACGCTCCGGAACAAAAAAGATTGGGTTAAAGATACTTATTTCAAAATGAAAAGTAAATAAAACAAGTCCAGCTCGGCCGAGCTACATGGTATTGTTGGGGGTGTTAGGTTTTTTTTCGTTACGAAATTTCCTCATTCAAAGCCCAAAGCCAGCGTTAAAAGCTTTATAGCTTTACATAGTCACGGAACATAGCTAGTTTAACCAGTCGAGACCCATTGAATATTTAGAATTTACCGACTACGTGTTTGTTTGTTGTTTGATTGTTTATTTCATTAAATTGTTAACATTTTATTTATGGTCAGCTTTTCACAAAAATGCACTGAATTTAGTAAAATAATTATATTTTCTTTTAAATTGCTAATTGTTAACATAATCATTGACAGATTTTTCTGCTGTTATCGCGATGTTCTATTGAATGAATGACAAATCACATCTCAGTCAATCCTGAAGAAGGGACCTGAGGTCTCGAAATGTTGAGCGTTGAATCAATGCTAAATGTAATAAACAGCACGCGATTAAAACTGAAACATGTCTTGAATTTCAATGATCAGATCATTGATCACAAACAAAGTAAACTTTCTTGTGATTTCTTCTCATCCGACGGGTATTCCGAAATCACACATCAATACTTATTTTTAAGGGTCTTATTTCAGGTTAGAATTAGCTTCAAGTATCTAGTCGTCATCGGCGTGATCGGCGTCATCGGCGCGGCGCCAGAAGTTTGACTCTATTATCTCTCAAATAAGTAAAATAATCATCAGACAGAGACATACTCGTAGCATTCCCAATTTCCGATCGTCGAATTATTTTGGACAAAATTATATAGAATTTGGTGATTATTCTGCCTTTTACCGCTTCCAAATAGATTAGTTAGAGAAACCAGTCGGAGGCGGAAATCGAGGGATTTCGACGTTTAATTCACGAATTTATCATTTATAATAATATTTCTAGCTTTCGCATTCAGAGGTAGTCTGTTATATCGAGTGTCTACTGTTACTGTGGCCTTCTATAAGAGTTTTCTACATCTTTATATAATCAATCAATGTACCTGTAATCAATGTAATCAATGTATACGGTATACGGCATAATGATTTACACAAAAACGACTTAACCAATTGCGATTAAACTTAGATTAGTTGTGCGACAAAATGGATTATCTCGAATTAACGCATAGACTATTTAAACAGTAAGTTTGTTGTTGTTGCAGCTCATGTGTTTGCTAAAATAAAACTTAACTTTAGGAAGAGAAATAATATGACCACTTAAATCAATATATATACGAGTATCTATGTATATGTATTTAATATAACTTAAACATTAATCACCTAAATACATAAAACTAAAAATTGACAAAACTGTGTAAATCGGCGAGGTGTCGTCCGATTTTTAAGTTTGCGGCGACTGTAGTTGCTACTCGTATAAATACTAATTACAGAAGAAATGGCGAAGGGGGGCAGTCGTTAGCCGGCTCCTTCTCTAACAACAACCTCAGATACCTGAGAGCATAACCTGAGAGCTGCGTTACATACAACCACACCGCCTCTACAAGAACTGCGGGCGACGGTCGATGGTGGACGGTCTACTCTATCTATTTACCGTTACTACTACGAGTATGACTTCGTTTACAAATGTTATAGCTTTGTAGATTTCAACAAACACTTTCAATAAAAAACCAGTCTAGCTGAACATAACTGAAGTTCAGATGATGTCTTAAAAATATATCCCCAGTCGCTGGAAATTGGTACCATTGTACCTACAGCTCTACAGCAGCTACGAGTTGGTTTCGGTTGGTTGCTGTTCTAAATATAGGTATTGATACACGTGTAGCTGGAGGTAGTCTTCAGTCACCATAGTAATTGATTGTCAGGGCGACGAGCAATTAGCAATGGCAAAGAGCAGTATCTACCTGCCTACAATACGTTGGTACGGTTATAGAAATCAATCAGAAGGTAATCAAATAAAGTTGAGATAAAACTTGCTCGGAAGTTGTATCGATAAATGTTCCCTTGCGGGACGAGTTCACAATAGAAATGATTAGAAGAGAACGATCGACTACCCCTCTCCCACCGCGCGCGGCGGGCGTAGCTCAGTTAGCTTCGGGATAACAATTGCATAGCTCTTAATTGAGCTAAGTATACAATGTAATAATTTTATAAATAAAAATAAGTAAATAAATAAATTCTGTGAACAACACACAGCGCAATCTAGCCCCGTGGTAAGCTATTAAGCTTGTGTTACGGTGACTAGACAACGGATATAATACTTATATTTATTTTTCTTTTGTAAATACATACATATTATACATAGAGGGACACCCAGACCAGACACGAATATTTATTTTTTAAGCATAAATACTTGCACCCGGCGGGAATCGAACCCGCAACCTTCTGCATTGCAGTCGCGCTTTCGCACGACGCGCCACAGAGGTCGTCAAACAGAGGAGACAATCAGAGGTCGTTATACTTGTCAAGTGTACAAAGAACTTATTCCTGATCGTGCCAAAAATACCAAGTCTATTGTTTTTGAAAATTTTGCTTAAGTGAACCGTTGTAATATAATCTGCATACCGTACACCGCGCTAACCTAACCATACCGTGCAGGGTGCTATAGCTAGCACCCTGTATAGCACCTCCGAACAATTAACTGTAATATAATGGTAAGTGCAATTTAAATTGCTCAGAAATATTAACCGAGAGATAATGTGGGATTTCAATTGATATTCAAAGTAAAACATAATTTGTGGTATAGAGACATTTCTGCCCACGCACAAATTTCAAAAGGCCCCTGGAAACAGTCTCGTATTGTACACAATTATAAAACTATATTTAATTGTAAAGTTTATGCCACGAGGCGGCTACCGACCGACCGACCGAGCGACCGTCCTGCCGCCTGCCTACATTACTTCACGACAATTACCGACGCTGCGAGTCTACGACATATATCACACTCTACACCCTTTTAATAGAGCTCAAACTTGAACCGTTCCTTCGATGGAATCTTATTTAATACAAATTATTTTGTACCTCTGCAAGTGGAAACAGTACAACGTAGTCCTCAGTTTAAGAACATAGAACAGTTAAATTGTATACAAATACAAATAACAGAAATATAAATAAATGTACATATTTCAAAAAGTCGTAGAACGAAAGTAATTATTCGTCTCCCATTATAAGTGCCACCACATACAGTAAAGTAAATAACCCTGTACCTATATCATAAATAACACCTTAGTTTTAGATTGGTCTGACGTCGATGGAGGTCTAGATTATTCCGAGATTGTCTATTCAGATGAAATAATTGAACTACCTGCCTTGGAGCTACGTACAGTCGTACATTATCTAACAGTGATATTATAGTTCTTTATTCACAATGAAGATACGAACTGCAACGCAAAATGATTTGTAAGCAATGATTATTATCATTGTGACGAATGACGATGGTAAACGATGGGAACATTCGCTCTGTACAACATTCATATATAAAATATATCTATTACCTATATTTTAAATTATTTACATATTTATAATAAAAAACCCGCAAAGTGCGAGTCGGACTCGCGCACGAAGGTTTCCGTACCACTATCACGATTGGGATCGGAACCCTAAAATGAACACTTTACCAACCAATCCAAACCAGACAGAAACCTTGTAAAAATACATTGTGGTATCGTTGCGTTTCATGTTCAATCACGTTGGTTGTATGGTAAATTTAAATATTTGTTTTATTTTGTTTTTAGTAGAGATGCGCCGAGTACTCTGCCGAGTACTCGTTACTCGGGTACTCGGCAGTTTTTTACTACTCGTACTCGGCCTCGGTACTCGGTTCATGAGCCGAGTAACTCGGATATATATAGATATATATATCTGTGTAGGATTTCATCTGTATACTGCTTTGGCTTCTTAACTAAGTGTGAAAGTTTGTGTATTTGTTTGTTCCTCCTTCACGCTCAAACGGGTCGATCAATTGAGATGAAATTTAACACAAAGGCATAGAGCTAAAGAACTTTATATCGACACATAAATTAGTAAATTAGCAAGTGTCTAACTCTCCTGAAGATCGCGACGCGTACAGGTCCGCCAAACGTGCCACTAAAAGAGCAGTAGCCAGAGACAGACAGCACCACTGACAGCCATTGTACGATAAGTTGGAAACGTCTGAGGGGCAGAAGCTTATTTATAAGTAGACATGTTCTGGGATCAAAGCGGCGCAGGATATATCCGTGTGCCGCAGTGTTAAAAATCCCGATGGCAACCTGCTATACGAGGATCTCGTGGTGAAGGACAGATGGCGCTCATATTACCACGAGCTGCTAAATAAGCAGTATAAAGAGGTGCAGACACCGGAACTCCTTCCGAATCAAGGATTTCTGCCACTGATTACGCCTGATAAGGGGTTGCTGTACCGTCAGGTTACTCCCAAGAGCAATCGTCAGGGATCTGTTTTAGACTGATCGTGTCCTCAAACGCTAGTTCGGTCTTCTTAAAGGACCCGCTATCTACACGCCCAAAGTGGCTATGGCCACTTTGTGCATGTAGATAGCACACCTGTGTAGACGGTCATATGCTCAAACGGACAGACTAGTTTAAGTACTTGGGATTTGTGCTTCCTGCGTCCGGCGACATCGGTTGCTACGTCAAGTCTCGTGTTTCGGCAGCTTGGGCTAAGTGTTGAGAGGCAACTGGTATCGTCTGCGATCCCAAAACGATCACTAGGGCTGTCCTTTTGTACAGGTCCGCCAAACGTGCCACTAAAAGAGCAGTAGCCAGAGACAGACAGCACCACTGACAGCCATTGTACGATAAGTTGGAAACGTCTGAGGGGCAGAAGCTTATTTATAAGTAGACATGTTCTGGGATCAAAGCGGCGCAGGATATATCCGTGTGCCGCAGTGTTAAAAATCCCGATGGCAACCTGCTATACGAGGATCTCGTGGTGAAGGACAGATGGCGCTCATATTACCACGAGCTGCTAAATAAGCAGTATAAAGAGGTGCAGACACCGGAACTCCTTCCGAATCAAGGATTTCTGCCACTGATTACGCCTGATAAGGGGTTGCTGTACCGTCAGGTTACTCCCAAGAGCAATCGTCAGGGATCTGTTTTAGACTGATCGTGTCCTCAAACGCTAGTTCGGTCTTCTTAAAGGACCCGCTATCTACACGCCCAAAGTGGCTATGGCCACTTTGTGCATGTAGATAGCACACCTGTGTAGACGGTCATATGCTCAAACGGACAGACTAGTTTAAGTACTTGGGATTTGTGCTTCCTGCGTCCGGCGACATCGGTTGCTACGTCAAGTCTCGTGTTTCGGCAGCTTGGGCTAAGTGTTGAGAGGCAACTGGTATCGTCTGCGATCCCAAAACGATCACTAGGGCTGTCCTTTTGTACGATAGTGATAGTGGCCAGTGCTTGAGCGACATAAGCAGAAGCTGCGCTTTACGAAGATGAAAACGCTGTGAAAATGTGTGGAGTGACTCTGGCATCAGGGGTAGCCTTCATGCCCGAGAAGAATGGCCAATGACCATGCAAGAATGACGTTTACGATGGTCCGGCTAGGTACGTAGCGAACAAATGTTTTGCTATGGCGGCTCCGCCCGACCGCAGCAGATTGGGAAGATTCAAGAAAGGCTGGCTTGACGGCGAGAGAGCAGATATGCGTGCAAATGGCCTCACTACACGGGATGCCAAAGATCGTGCGAAGTAGAGACGTAAAAGTAGGATAGCGGACTCCGGGCTCCCAAGAGTGTTGATGATGAGATGTTCCCATCAGGAACATCGCTCGGATGATGATGATGATGAACCGCGGGCGTAGCTAGTAAAGAAGAAAACCTGCTTGCTTCGAGTCGCCTCGCCTGTCGCGCGTCGTCTGGAGCGCGTTGCAACTTGTTTTCGCGGTTATTTAATAAACCGAGTAACTCGGCAGAGTACTCGACTTGGTAAATTTTGAACCGAGTAATACTCGGTACTCGGTTACTCGGTAAAACTGGTACTCGGCGCATCACTAGTTTTTAGTATTTGTTAGCGGCAACGGAAAAACATAATTTGTGATAATTTCAACCGTCTAGCTATTACGGTTCATGAAATACAGCCTGGTGACAGATAGACAGCGAAGTCTCTGTAATAGGGTCCCGTTTTTACTCTTTGGTTACGGAACCCTAAAAACAAAACTTATCAAAATAAAATATATGAATATTGATTTTGAAATATCAAACACAATGTAGCGCAACACAGGCGAGATGATGCAATTTGTCTCGAGTTCGATCGAAGCGGAGAGCTCTTATATCAACTTTACAACGTGTTATTTCTCCATGAGATGAAGTTGCAACTCCCAGCGGAGCGCGCTCGAGTCGCTCGCTGGCGTCGCTGTTGTGGAGCTGCGGGCGGGGACGGAGACTGATGTTATCGCGGGATGTACCTATCTATGATTGTCGTCGAGGCAGACTTGCCCCGGGCGCGGCACTTACTCTACACCCTGTGACGGAGCGGTGACGGAGCGGTGACGGAGCGGTGACGGAGCGGTGACGGAGCGGTGACGGAGCGGTGACGGAGCGGTGACGGAGCGGTGACGGAGCGGTGATAGAGCGGTGACGGGCGCGGTGGCGGAGCGGTGACGGAGCGGTGACGGAGCTGTGACGGAGCGGTGACGGGCGCGGTGACGGGCGCGGTGACGGGCGCGGTGACGGGCGCGGTGACAAGCGCGGTGACGGAGCGGTGACGGAGCGGTGACGGAGCGGAGACGGAGCGGTGACGGGAGCGGTGACGGGCGCGATGACGGAGCGGTGACGGAGCGGTGACGGGGGCAGGGACGGAGCGGTGACGGAGCGGTGACGGAGCGGTGACGAAGCGGTGACGGAGCGGTGACGGAGCGGTGACGGAGCGGTGACGGACCGGTGACGGGCGAGGTGACGGGCGCGGTGACGGGCGTGGTAACGGGCGCGGAGACGGGCGTGGTGACGGGCGCCAACATGATGTTAAACCAAGTGTTCCAACGTGAACGAGCTGACACGCTGATTCAAAGTAGCCTACAATCACATACAACAACCATAATTGTTGACATGAATAATTGCTGCACCGACATGCACTCACATGTATCTATCACGTGTTAACTGAACCCGCGACCACCGAGCTCGTTCACTCGGACGCAGACATCTACAGCAATCCACTTACGGATTACGTTACCCTCGATGAAGCACATTGTATAAACTTACGTGAACCGCCGTTCACAGACCGCGAAGTGCAGATTTGAGTCGGATAGTGTCGTCGAGTTGCTCCGTGTACGAGTACTTGCACTCTGTACGAGTACTCTGTGTACGAGTGCAGCAACTACTAATTCTAACGTACTAGAGTACATTTGAAAGTTTAATGACTTTCGTGAAAGAAGTTGGACTCGGAACACTCGACGAGCGTCTCGAGCGTCGAGCGCACCTTGTTCAGGACACATCCCGCGCGACTCGCTCGCTCGCGCTCTACGATTCTTCATTTTACTGACTTCATCTTGTTTCATTTTCCAGTCTGGTTAAAACATAACAAATGGACATCATACGGACTCTCGTAAAATGTACCTAATTAAATACAGTGTCTAAAGCCTCATATAATGGTAGACTGACATGTGAACATTATAGTTAGAGAGACAATAATTGGTGTCGTTGCGGGCATAGGAAACAGTCTACGCAACAAGTGCCCCATCTGATCGTTCCCTTACTCGATCACATAAATCCCAACCCCAGGCCTGAGGGCCGTTATGTGGCCCGCGCGGTTTAAGTTCGAATGGTCTACATGCGTGGTTCGAAGGTAGCAGCACGGGGCATGTAAATCCACGTATGCGTAGTTACACAATAAAAGCTCGAGGCATATAAAGCCACGTACGCGCGGCTCGGTTATACTCCCTTATCTTTAGAGCCAGAACTAAATTACGTCGAACGACTTAATGCAGCAATCTCGCATCTTTTGTGAGACAAACTGTAGATAACTTGAGAAGCTCGTAAGCCTTCATTGGCTTATGTCTTTAGCACTTTCCCGCGGGAATATTAAAGCCTTTAAAATATAATTGCGCCATTACTGTGGCATCGTTGTCATGTCAACCGCTCGTTCAACTTGACGACTTTTATTTTATGTTATAAAAACCTCAGCTTGTCGTTGTACTGCTTAGACATCAAGGGTCGTGCTAAAATATATTAAACATATTATGCTTACTATAGGGATGAAAGATACGTATAGGATACCAGGCCTGCTGGTTGTATGAAGAAGACGCGCGCGACGCGTCGGTCGTGTTGTCTTCCAATCCATTAAAAGAGGCGATCTTGGTAATCGTTAGACGCGCGATTTGTTATTCATGAATGAATAGCTTCAAGTTGGTAACCTCATTATCTAACTAAATATTGACCGAGTGTTCCGAACCTTCGTGCAAATCGTAACCTTTTAATGTGGAAACAGAATATGAACCGGTAACTTGCCGCCCGCCAGCCGCCAGCCGCCTCGCGCCGCGGAATTAAATGAGATTCCAGCGTCAATTACAAGTAAAGTTTCGCAAATTGAACTGTACCGCGACGTCGTAGGGCCGGGAGTTGCCTGAACTTTATTATAACATTTGTATGATACTAGAGCTGAACCAAGTAGATTAATGTAATTATAAATAAAATTGTGGTGTTAGTATGTATGTAGGTAATTAGGGCGAGCGGATGGAGACACCGACCGGAGCGCCGACGACGCACTACATGTAGAAACGCCTCAAAACGGACCTGTTTTTCTGACCTCCGGACAGAGAAAACAATTTCAAATCTCGGAGTACCACTCCCGAATGTGAAATCCACTTAACACCAGAGTTATGTCAATTTCTATGGTATTATAGATTGTTTCAAAAACCATAAAATCATTAGTTTAAAATAATATTTTTTGCATTCAGTCTACAGCCAAACATGGGCCTACTATGTAGGTATATGTTCGACGAAACTGCCAGATTCTAACTTCAATAGTTGTTAGAATAAATCAATATTAAGTTTTTATTCTTTAATGGCTTAATCTGGCTTTATTAGGATTCAAAATATTTATTAAAATCTGTCGTTTACTAAGGTCCGTTTTTGAGGCGTTTTTACATAATAGTGCCGACGCTTGGCCGACGCACTCGCCGGCACTAGTCGTGACGACTGTGGGGGATACATACATACATATACAGTATGTATGTGTTCCCACCGATTCTTGCTCGTGGTCTATCCGTGTGGTCGCGGTAGTCGTTAGACCGAAGACCGCGCTGTCAGCGTCCGCGTCGCGTAGCTGGAGAAGGCCGCGAACAGAATGGTGCGAACAGTAATTACAGCCCGACAATATACAATTGTCTCACAGATTACAAATGTAAAAATTGCTAACTTTTTTCACAATACCTACCTTCCCAAAGGCGAAATCGAGGAAAACCTTTTCGCTGAAAGTTAAATTAAAGGAATCTCCCGTGATGTCCCGGCGGACTACGGACGGCTTTATCTCTGTTAGTTACGCTGATAGCAGATCTGTTATCTTCCGACGTAACATCGACACCTACACCTTGTGGTTTAATGAAATGCGAGTTACAGGTAAATATGTTGACCACGTAACGCTATACGCCACCTCACGGTCCGAGCCATTCGGAAAGCCACACTCATCCATACCGCGCCACGCTATAGACACACAGACATGACACGATAGAAGGAAGCTACTTCTAACACACGTCGAGTCTGTCTGAATGGAGTCCTTCTTCCTATTGTTGTCACGTTGATCGATTCTATCATATTTGCTGAACAGACAAAGACGGTACGTTACGTTCCTCCAAACTCCGGGCTTAAATGATCTTCGTTACAAACAAAAGACGCGCACAATTAGATAACAAGTTTCCTCTAGACTTTAGTATCTCGCATCTTCAACAAACTCGTTTACTTTCACTGAAACAATTAACTATATTAACGAATACAATCTTATTTTGAGTTGATTGTCACCTTTCGAGTCCTAAGGTTTTATGTTATCTACAAAAATATATTAAAAATGTTTAATAAACGGTGTTCGTCTCCTTAACGTATAGATATCTAATAAATAGCCTACGCTCCGCCATGTTGAAATAGTTAATAAATCCTAGTATCTAAAACGGTGATCTGGATTATCCGAATATTTGACCGAATATCCGTGAAGTGAGGGAAGATAAATGACGTGGAGATATAACTGTTAAGTGAAAGTAATCTCGTGGAACCGATCGACTCGATCGAGTTCGTCTGTCTGATGCGATGACGGCAGGCAGAGTGTCGAGTGTCGATAGCGAGAGATATCATCTCGTTTGGATTGTAATCTAAAGTTGGTGAAGTTATCATCGAGGGCGCTCGCGGCTCGACGCTCGCGACTAGCGAGAGCTGCGGCCGCCGCGGGCGACGACACCAATCATGAATATTAATTATCGCGTTACGATTCAAATGATACTGTTTGCAGGTTCACAGTCGCGTCGCGTCGCGTCGCGGTTAGCGGTTGTTAGAGTACAATAACGGGAGGTTCTCTAACATCGCTCACACTCGGTGTAGGTGCGAGAAGGTGCACGGAGCTGTGTTCTCGGCTCATCAGCTACATAACACGGAACTTACGGGGAAATCGACTTATAATCATTGATTTGTTTAAGAGCTAGTGCGATCGTCTTCTGTTTCGTTGCGCTTGTGTAGTGTATGTGAACCAAGTGCGAGTGTGTGAAGTGCGTGGTTACGACCGCGCGCTCACACACAGACACTAGACAAGCGCAACGATCGTTTACCCAGTAGTTTCTGTCCAGTACGTTGCTGAGCGAGGCATTCAGGTTTGCCTATTTAATATAATAGTACGTGTTCTCTAAAATTAAAATGCAACTGAAATTAATTACTAGAGAGTGCATGTACTGTGCAGTCGCAACGCTGTTCGCTACGTGTGAGGTGTATCTCTGAGTGTTTACCTAATTACGGTGCGAGAGGGGGGGGGAGAAGGAGTGGGGTTTAGTCGGGTTCATAGAGAACGTGTACACACCCTTCTCACTGGCGAACGAGCTTTGTAAAAACAGGCGCCAATACTAATTACTTAATATGTAACTACCTAATACTTGGTAATTGTAAGAGTCTTGGACCGGCGCAGAATACTGTATGAATTCCTTTATAAAACGAATTAAAACAAAGCCAAATTAAATTGTTACTCGGTGATATTCAATGACGCAAAAAATAATACACATATTCTTTCTTTCAGACCATAACAGTTCATCTTCTAATATATAAAATTTCCATGTTACAATGTTAGTTACCGTACTCCTCCGAAACGGCTTCACCGATCTCCACCAAACTCCACATGCACATTCAATAGGTCTGAGAATCGGCTACTATCTATAATTTATAAGGCAAAACAACGTTTGCCGGGTCAGCTAGTATTTACATAAATATTGCGGTGCAGCGCATCGAGATCTTGCACTTCTGCTTATATATCATTTATAAATCGGGTATCTTTATGTAGACGCGGCCGCGATCAAACCGCGCAGCTTCGAGTGGCGATACATCACACGCGGTCGCGTCCTCGGCCTTCCCCCCCCTCCCCAACTCCCCGCTCCCCCCCTCGCATCCACACTATCCTCCACTCATTACCTATATTTACATAATACGGCTCTAAACCCGAATAAACTCAAGCGATACGGTACTCGCAGCTCAGCTTTGACGCACTGTTCTGTTCATACTTCGGATGTCTTCTTTCAGTCAATTCTTAATTTGGTTTTCTTTCAACAGGGTACAGTTCCTGTACAAAAAGTCGAGTAACATGACCATTGACCGACCGAGCGAAGAGAGCGAGGTTCAATGGTGACACAAGTTGGACGTCTGTATCTTTGTTCAATGATAACTTGACGTCCATGACTTCGATCTTCGAGTTTTTGGAAAGTTCGAAGATTAAAGGGATCGGTAGGGCGGTTACGGAATAGGAGGTGAAAGAAAGGTATGAAAATTATAAGGCAGTCAAATAATGTGAAATCACTACTAGCCTTATTAATAAAAGTGGAATAAGGTCGGAGTAATTTTACCCCTTTTTGGGGTTCCGTAGCCAAATGGCAAAAAACGGAACCCTTATAGATTCGTCTTGTCTGTCTGTCCGTCTGTCCGTCCGTCCGTATGTCACAGCCACTTTTCTCCGAAACTTTAAGAGCTATACTGTTGAAACTTAGTAAGTAGATGTATTCTGTAAACCGCATTAAGATTTTTACACAAAAATAAAAAAAAATTGGGGTTCCCCATACTAATAATTAAAAAAAATTATTTTCATCAAACGTATTCATGTGGGGTGGGTATCTATGGATAGGTCTTCAAAAATGATATTAAGGTTTCTAATATCATTTTTTTTCTAAACTGAATAGTTTGCGCGAGAGACACTTCCAAAGTGGTAAAATGTTGGTCCCCCTGTAACTTCTAAAATAATGGAATGATAAGACTAAAAAAAGTATATGATGTACATTACTATACAAACTTCCAACGAAAATTGGTTTGAACGAGATCTAGTAAGTAGTTTTTTTTAAAACGTCATAAATCGTAAACCGCAATTTACCTTTCAAAACAAAATTTGTTGTATAGATAATGGTACGGAACCCTTCGTGCGCGAGTCCGACTCGCACTTGACCGGTTTATTTTTGTTCCCGTCTGTCAACTCTAAACGTTCTTGTCACGGAAAAAGGCAAAGTATGTTCTCACTACTCTGACATTACTCTACGTTTATTAATAAGGCTGTACATGTTTAATAGATAATTTAGCAGATAATTTCTTCAAAAAACGATTATGCTTCGTACAAGTATGTGCATCCTCACATATACGGGTTTAATACACCTACCTGTGACGACGCACAAATCTTCTGAGAAATATAGTCAGAACGTTTTAGGGCACGTTGAAATCGTTATGATAAGTAGATACTCTCGCATCTCGCTGGAAGGTAGTCGTGTGGATATTAGATGGAGTGTCAAATACTTTAATGTGGCTATTGAAAATCGTTTTAATGTGCCGGCATAGAATAGGGCTACTCCATCTCTTCCCGTGGGTGTCGTAAAAGGCGAATAAGGGATCTGAGGGAGACTAGCAAACCTAAAGTTCTCTCCGCGTGGTGGCGGATAAACTGCTTGGTCCCTAGGAGGGTTGGTGTCAGGTAGGCGGCCGGCCGTTAAAATATTGCCAAATCTATTTGCAGAAGGTATGGTCATGACATGACTTACCTACTGCGCCGACCCTAAATTAATTTGCGGTTTAGCGGACCCCGGGCTCCCGAGAGGGATGCAATCGGGAACATCGCTCGGATGAGAAGAAGATTGAAAATCGTTTTAATAAAAACTCGTACCTAACTAGTTATAATATCATTTGACTAAACATTTGAGTGACATAAAGTACGCACGAGAGCCGCGTACTGTCGCTTCGCGTATATCAGGCACGTGTAATGTCATAAATAAGAATACAACTCTATAAACAAAATGAGAGAAGTACCGAATCATCACGTTACAGAATTGATATAAATGTCGACAATAAGAGAATGGTTTATATCTCGACGTGAACGATACGACCTGCGCTGCGTAATCGAGTTGGCGAGCGGTGTGCGACCGAGACAACAGATGCGGTAGCTAGCGCGTGCGAGAGCGGGACGGTTGGTTTGTTTAACCTCTTTCCGGATCGTCCCCGTGCCGGAGGCTCATTCTCGAAGACATCATAATGTGATAGATAACGTTACTCGTCGTACAGATTGTAAAATATACGGTTTGTCTGACTCTCGACACACTTCAACGTCACTAGTGTTTAGTCAAAGGCCTGTTATATAACCGCTCACTATCAATTTAGGTTTACTAGAGTCGACTTTCATATGAATCGGTAGCATTGAATCTAATATAATGTTAAGACAAATAAAGATATGCATGATGTGAACCGCACGCTTTGTTACATTTCATTTCAATAATACAAAAGGTTTGACAGATGAAGGAGTGTCGAGTCGTCATCAAGCGCCGCCCGCGGTTCGTCCGCGGTCTATCCGCGGTCCTTCTGCGGTCCGCCCGCCGTCTGCCAGCCGCCCGTCCGACATCCGCTCGCGGACCATCCTGCGTTCGCCCGCGGTCCGTCCGCGATCCGCGTCCGCGACAACTCGATCTCGTATGAATGGATCACTCGGCACTAGTGGTTGTATTGTCGCCGCCACTTTCCGAAGGATCGTACACCACGCACCGTGTACTGCCGCGTGTCGCGTGTCGGGTGTCGCGCGTCTCGACCTTCGGACGGGGTAAAGCTAACCGAGACATGCTTAAATGTGTGTGTGTGTGTGTGGCACTCGACGCTGCCATGCCTGCGCCATGACCGCGCCGCCCGTCACAATACTTACATGTTGTGGCAATATTAAAAAAAATATAGGTTCATCATCATCCGAGCGATCCCTCTCGGGAGTCAGGGTTTGATTTCACGTTAAAGGGCACAAATTACAAAAAATATTAGGTGATTGGCTGATTTTAATTAGATTTTACCAAATATTTTGATTATTATTTTTAATAATTATCGCAGGAGAAGCGAGAGGGGAGGTGTTGACAGAGTGTA
>OY292395.1:25425425-25464847 GCA_958496205.1 Idaea biselata | reverse complement strand
CGCTACCGCCCCGCGCCCGCGCCGCCGCCGCCCCGCGCCGCGCCGCTCCGAGCGCCCCGCGAGGACCGTCCCACCCGAGGCCTCTTATACCAGTAGTACCTACTAGGATGCAATGACCCACGGGTCGTAAGTTTTTATGTTATGTATGATACAATTTTATTTGACGTTCCTGGAAAGGTTCCGACCGTATTTATGACGCCCGTCCCGCCACTGGCTGCTGGCTGCCCGGCCTACTCCACCGCGCCGCGCCGGCTGCCCCGGCCTACTCCACGACGCCCACGACTCCTGCTCTGCTCGATCTAGTCGACTAGAACGATCAACATTAGGTATATCCACGATATTCACTACGAGTGTTATAATAGTAGCAACACGTCATGTTCCTTTAGTTATTGTTAACTAGCTGCGCCCTGCGGTTTCAATTCCTATAAGTTTTGGTCGTCTCTTCAGTTATTCATATTAGTTTAGATGGAATGATTCTGGATAAAACTTGTACGAGTATATATATATGTAATTGTGTTGTAATTGTCATTAACTCATTACCCATCAATCCGTGGTGCAGGTCTGTGAAGCCATCATAGGACAATGGCATGTTATGTAGGGGAGCGCATTTATCAACCAACACATGTTCTAGTTAAACATTAAACATTTCGTTTTAGGTACTTCGTTCAATGTATTTAAACCTTTTAGAGCACGTTCGTACTTTTGTATTTTATCTTAAAGTCAACTCGTAATCTAAGAAACGTTAGTAACATTATTCGAAAGAACATCGTCGAGGCGGACCCTCTTAACTAAATCATAGCCCTTTCGAACCCTCGGCTTATTTATACTTGGCAATAAGCAGGCGCTAGCGAGCCGAGGAGAGCCGGGGCCGTAACTTATGTCGAGGATGCATAATATCAGGTGGCAGCAGGCGCGGCCCGGGCGGGGTCCGTCGACACCAACTTGACCCACATCACCGTGCTCATGTTCGGTACTAGAGCTACAGAAACCGGAGCCTCTCCAGCGTCCAAGTTGTGCGAAGCTCTCCTACCTTACACATAATGTAAATCATCGTCGATCGTGGACCCGGCGCGGACGGCCGCTATGAGGCAACAACTGTACCTACCTCCGCAGTAGGTAAACGGCTTCAACTATAATATATTAAATTGTTTCCTTCCTTAGATTGAAATATAAACTGCCAAACAAACAACCTCTTCCTATGTACATTATAATTAATGACTTAATAACTAATAGGTTACCTATATATACGTCAATACCTCTTCCGCCGTCTCATTTCCTCATTGAAGAGGCTCGTGACCTACATGGTATGCCAGCGGTAGCAAGCGTCTTCTCAACGCATCCTCTTCCTCCAGTCATTTCTGTCGGTTCCTGATGAAGCTCCACTCTAAGAGGCATCACTAGTACGTACACGCTCATTCAGGTACGCCTGTTTTCCTAAGGTATTCGTTCTTCAATGGACACGGACCGACTTTTATCAAATAAGAAGGTTCAAATCTAACAAGTTAATCATATGAAGGTAATGAACTCTGAGGTCTCACTATAGGTAGGTAATGTCTCACCATCACCGCACAGTCCCGGCTGTCCCGGTTCCTCAGAGTAGTATCATTGTGCGTTGAGCAGTAGTGGAGGCGCCCGGTCGCGCTCGCTGGTATAAATCTGGATTAACATTCAACATTCCGGAGACCTTAATTACCGGAACGGAGTGATACAATCGTCGTCGTCGCGTTCGTGTCGTTGAGTTATATACCCGAACCCGACTAACAACACTGTTATATTAATGTTATGAAACCATTCACTAACACATAACTTTATAACATAACACAATAATAAATATAAGAACATCATACAGGAAATGTACAGGAAATATTAATTATTTCGTAATTTGATGTTGAAGCCCGCGCGGCGAGCCTCGAACTCGTTACGAGTGAACTTTTAAAGAATGTACAATGTAGGTCTGTCAAATATACCAGTCTGCCTTCACTTACCAAAGAGTTTATTATAAGTTTCAGATTTTCTTTGTGCCAAAGGTTTTTTTTTTTGAGAGATGCGGTCGTTTGATCGGACTTGATAAGAGTAAGAATCGAAACATTTCACATTCTCCTATCAAATTTAAATATGGGTTGTTGGCACGGAGGACAATAACCAATGGAGAGAGAATGGGCAAGTTTTTGTTCTAAATCAAGGTCACCAATTTACGGCGGGGGGAGAGGTACGCTTCGCCCCTGTGATTGGGTGACGAAAAAATGAATAAGTTGTTATTTAGTTGTCATTGACAACCAAATGGTTGTTATTTAGTTGTCATTGACAACCAAATAACAACTTTTTCTCTAGGGATTCCAACAAGTAATTAAAATAAGTATCGATAATTTGTTTGACTCATCCCTTCTAATATTATAAATGCAAAAGTAACTCTGTCTGTCCATCTGTCTGTCTGTTACACAATCATGTCTAGACCGCTGAACTGATTTTGATGAATTTTGGTTTAGATATAGACGGGAAATTGGAGAGAAGGATAGGCTAGCTTTGATCCCGATCCTAAAATTACGGTGTGAAACCAAGCACGCGACCCAGTTTTTATTCTAAAAAATTGGCTATGCACCAATTCTACGCAGACGAAGTCGCAAGTAACAGCTAGTTAGTAATATAAGGATTTGTTTGCGATACAGGAAAATTAGGGTTTGGGTTTGACTAAAACAATTGATTATTAAACTCAGAAGACTTTATTTAAAAAATATATTTACGTTTTTTAAAATGGATTAGTTTTGTATTTATTTTTTTATGTAATCTTTTGGATTTGTATTATTTTTTGTAATAAATGTCAGTCGAGTATCAATATTTTGTTTTGCTACACATGAAGCTAAATCAATTAAGTCATCATCATCCGAGCGTTGTTCCCGGTTGCATCTCTCTCGAGAGCCCGGGGTCCGATTTCCTACTTTTACGTCTCCACTTCGCACGATCTTCGGCATCCCGTGTAGTGAGGCCATTTGCACGCATATCCGATCTCACAACGTCAAGCCAGCACTTCTTGGGTCTTCCCAATCTGCCGCGGCCGGGCGGGGGCGCCATAGCAAGACATTTGTTTCCCACGTAACTAGCCGGTTTCCGTAGAACGTGGCCGTACCACCGTAAGCGGCATTCTTGCAGTTTGTCTGCAATGTCTCGGACATGAAGGCTGCCCCTGATGCGGGAGTTTCTGACGCGGTCTTTTCGTGTCACTCCACACATCCAGCGCAGCATCTTCATCTCCGTGACACGCAGCTCCTGCTTATGTCGCTCAAGCAATGGCCACGCCTCACTACCATACAAAAGGACAGGTCTAATGATCGTTTTATAGACCTGTCCCTTCAGTTTAACCGGCATTTTCGGGTCACAGATGACACCAGTTACCTCTCGCCACTTGGCCCAAGCTGCCGAAATGCGGGACTTGACGTCACAATCGATGTCGCCGGACTCGTGAAGTACAGATCCCAAGTACTTAAACTGGTCTGTCCGCTTGATCATGTGACCGTCTACGCAGACAGGTGTGGGATCTGTGGTATTGCTAGCCAAGTATTCGGTCTTCGCTACGTTGAGTTGCAAACCGCCGTTCTCAAGTGACTCTTTCCACGCATTTACACGCCTTCCAAGCCGTCCCTTATCCGAGTCCGCTAGCGCAATATCATCAGCATACATGAGCATCCACGGGGGCTGCTCGTGTGCGTCTCGGATGATTACGGACAGTGCGTCCAGTATTACGCTAAACAGAAACGGACTTAGGTGGACTCCGACTGTAATGGGGAAAGATTTAGTGTCACCAACAGCAGTTCGCACTGCACAAGCTAAATCAATTAAGTGATTAGTAGATTCTACGTCCAATTGGTGAAAGTTTATATCTGGAAATAAATTATATTCTACAAAAGATTTAAGAACCACCATAGGGAAGTAGACGATGTAGCCTGCTATGTATTCAACTACTTTTGTGCTAAATTCTGTGAAACAAAACTCTTCTTGTAATTCAACATTGAAATCGTCACTGGTTTCTGATACAGTATCTTGATCCTTGCGTAGTGCTATAATATTAATACGATCTAAGGCGGATGTACATTGTAAAATCGAAATTTGATTGAGTGCTCCACAATTACCGGTTCCTGTATTCTTTATTTCCGCATAAGTCAATATTTTTAGGGTTCCGTACCTAAAGGTAAAAACGGGACCCTATTACTGAGACTTCGCTGTCTGTCTGTCTGTCTGTCTGTCTGTCTGTCTGTCTGTCTGTCTGTCTGTCTGTCCGTCCGTCCGTCCGTCCGTCCGTCCGTCCGTCTGTCACCAGGCTGTATCTCATGAACCGTAATAGCTAGAAGGTTGAAATTTTCACAGAAGATGTATTTCGGTTGCCGCTACAACAACAAATACTAAAAACTAAATAAAACAATTATTTAAAAGGGGCTCTCATACAACAAACGTGTTTCAAAAATAACAAGGAGTCGAGTCAGGACAGGAAGGACAGGAGGACAAATCGAGTTGGTCATGGAATTCAAAATGGCTGCCCTATCTGTCAAATATACTAGTCTGCCTTACTTACCAAAGAGTTTATTTTATGTTTCAGATTTTCTTTGTGCCAAGGTTTTTTTTTTTTCAATGATTCGGTCGTTTGATGGGAGTAAGAATCGAAGATAAATATTTCATATTTTCCTATAAAATTTAAAAATTGGTTGTTGTAAACCATTTTAGGGTTCCGTATCCAATTGTGATAGTGGTACGGAACCCTTTATGCGCGAGTGTCGCACTTGCCCCGTTTTTTTTATCTGATGCTTTTAAATACTCGAGCGGTTGGGTTGTTGTTCGATCCAAAATTTGTCTCTATGTGTAGCTTTGATCCAATTTTCTTTCATCTCAACGTCATCGTTAGGAAATCTGCAAATTTAAACGCATACAAAATACACTTTTTTCCTATATAAATAAAACCAGTTCTCATGATCGACATGATAAGCGTTAGATAATGCACACTTGCAAAACATGTGGTGCCAGCAATGTGTTAATATGCCGGAGCGTGTTAAGTACTCTTACATTGTTTACTGTTATGTATAAGTTTTATACCAGTATGCTACACATCTGCGAGGAAAGCCAAGCGCATAAAACTTTAGGAAGAACTTAAACCTATATATCGATATAAACCGCCGCGATGTCGCGAACAGCACTATCGAAAAAAAAGAGACAACTGTAATATGCAATTCAGTGTGCAAGAAAGAGATAGTAAATATTTGTTTATATTTTCATTATTTAATTGAAATTAAATAAATGGAGTAGAAAACCACTTACCTGTGAAATGTTATTCCATCTTTTGTGTAACTTGACGTTGTACTACACTTTCCACACCATTTAATTGCATAACTAGGCATTATTTTTATTATTTTATTTGTTGTCAAAACGGGAGCGCGTGACGTTCGGACGTCAGCCTACAATTTCTGCGACTGACCAAAATTTCGCAGGGTATGATTCATATATCATATGTTTGGCGCCCGCGGTAGCTCCCGCATGCTCTCTCCATTGGTTATTGTCCTCCGTGGTTGTTGGAAACCATTTTAGGGTTACGTAGGTTCCGTGGGTTTCCGTATCCGTAGGGATAGTGGTACGGAACCCTTCGTGCACGAGTCTCGCACTTGGCCGGGTTATTTTCTATTTTTGTGTGAAAATCTTAATGAGGGGCACAGGTTCGAATCCTGTCATTGGAGGATTTTTGATGAAGTATTTCTCCTTGTAAAATATTTCAATCTTAATGAGGTTAACCGAATGCATCTACTTACCAAGTTTTAACAGTATAGCTCTTATAGTTTCGGAAAAAAGTGGCTGTGACATACGGACGGACGGACAGACGGACAGACAGACATGACGAATCTGTAAGGGTTCCTTTTTTTGCCATTTGGCTACGGAACCCTAAAAATAACCTAACCTACATACAGTGTCACTGACTTATCTGTTATGTAATCTGAAGTCAATCTGTCATTCAATCTGGACCCATCCAGTAAAACTGCCCGCCTTCAGATTACATAACAGATAAGTCGGTGGCACTGTATATAAGTCAGGTTTTTTTTTGTTTTTTTTAAAGTCGGTTTTAATTTTTTTTTTATCCTTTTGTTAGTGTACTTACCTACTTTTAACTACCACTAAAATCGTCAAAATTTTAACCATAACTTTAATCATTGAGGAGTTCTCTGATGAGAAGGCGGTTCCAGGTGCTTCATGAACCAGTACCCTAACCAGTAGCACAAAGTCGGATTCTACTGGTATAAGTTCAAAAGTGAGTAATTTACTACTTTCTGAGGAACTATTATGTCCATCATTCCGAAGATACTCATCAGATCCTCACTAAATTTTACTACCTTGGAGCTCCCACCTTTCCATTAAAAAAATAATGATCTTTATCAGTCAAGCCATTTTCAAACAATCGCGGAACAATTAAATTGATTACTGCGTTTTGAAGAGCATTCCCGTTTATCACTCCGAAGTTCCTAGTCAGATTCTCACCAAGTTTTTATGGGACCATTTCGGAGCTCCCACCTTTGCAATAAAAATAGAATCATCTTAATCGGTCAAGCCGTCTCCGAGTAATCGTTGAACACATAAAATAAAAACATACTGACGAATTGGGAACCTACTCCTTTTTTTGAAGTCGGTTAAAATTAGGTGTTGTCCCTGAAACGAGACAAATAACCAGTTTTTAATAATGAAAGTAACCAATTACTTACAAAGTAAAACCCAGTTAGTTTTACATTCACCACAATCGCCAGATAAACATATCATTATGAATATGTTATTATGAAGTGATACTCGTAACTAGGTAGGTACTGCAATTTGATTATAATTGGAAGGTCAAAATGCAGTATTTATTTGTTAACTGCTTATGAAAATGTCAAAAACGCCATATTTAATGTCACACACAATATCAAAATGAGACAGTAGGTACTTACTCACAAAGCTCCGGCTACCAACCTGCCGGAGTTGGCTGCTCGTTTAATGATTGTATTGAGATGACAGTATTACTGGAGACGGAGACAGGCGGTGTGTTCGTAGTGACGTGTCGTGACGTCACGACCCCCCCCCCCTCCCCCCCCCCCTCGTCTCCTCCCCTCATGTTTCGCTGGCGCTTTGATTTAACGTTAGTCCAAGCAAAGTTATCCTTATCCAACTATAAAGATAGTCTAATTGGACTTGCTCTTGTAGTTTGAAGTATTAGTTGATAATTGATGAGTTTTAAATGAATCTCTGATAAATGAGATGCGGTAGGTTCAATACCAGTGTAAATATAATATTATTATATAATGTTATAAAAATCATAAACACATTATTGTAAAGTCGGTATGGCTATAAGCTAGGCTACGCGAGCCACCCGCACAATACTGCAGTCTATATATGTATATTCCGGTACCTACTGATGGAAATGGCCGCAGCTCGCGATTGTTCTCGGTTTAATTCGTTTAGTCTCTAAGTACCTAAAACGCAGCCTGTCAATTTCGCGTTGTGCCATACTGTCATTTAAAATCAGCGTTTGGTCTAAGTCGCAATAGGTCTACTTCTTGTAGTGCCTATTTAGCGGTATGACTATGTTGCAATAGGTCTACTTCTCGAATTGATATCGACAATAATCACTTTAATTTTCAATACGAATGATTTGCATTGTTTGAACGACGATGTTGTTTCTTTGACAATAAAGGTCTCGCTCGATCACCGCCGCTCCGCCGCCGCGCCGCTCCGCCGCCGATCCGCAGCCGCTGCGTCGTTTCAACCGTTCCAGTTTTAAACCTTAAACGTTCAAACTGAACTAAAATAAACGCTTACGTAATATGATATTCAAAGGTAAAGAATATAAAACAAAGATTAATTTTTTCATTGTTATTCAATTATAATTAGGTGGTATCTTTATTTATGTAGGTCGGGTTGTGTATACACTGTGTCAACTCACCCCGGGGCCGCCGACCGGGGCCGCCGACCGGGCCATCCCGAGACTCACAGGTCCCTACAGAGAGAGGCAGGCTCCCCTAGAGACCACTCTCAAATAGATGGATAATAGGTATACAGGTAAAGTATTACTTAACAGAAATATCACTCGATATTTCTGTTTGATTATTCGTTCATCAGAAGGAAAATATATAGCTCATGTAAATATTATCTGAGTTGAGGTAAGTTACGGAATTATTGAAGTCGGCAGATTGTCAAACAGAAGGCCCGAAGAGAATGAATCCTAAATAAATACGGCTATTATTTGAAGAAAGGCGCCCCACCGTTGGTTGCGTCGTCGACCGAGAACATCATTTAATTTGAGGAGATTCTACCGACGACGCTCGACGCGGACGGATCTCGTCTGACACACGTCCGGCTCCGGCTCCGGCTCCGACTCCGGTCGAACTATATAAGACAACGTGGGACGATCGCTCGCTGTGCGAACATACAACGATGCCACAGGAATTCATTCCAACTTAAAAGAGTCTTTGTGTAGAGGAATTCGAAATTTAGTGGTGGACCGTAATTCAATTTTATGGTATCCGAGCAGAGTCTGAGGCACAGGGAACATATTATTTTTACACATTCGTAGTTTAATATCTTACCATAAAAAGTTTCCGTGTAAAAATTATGGTGACAGAATACCGGTTAGATTAAAGGTAATCTCAGACAAAGGACTTAAAGTCGGCAGATAGTTGATAGTAAATCTGACAACAACTAAACTATATTTTCACTCTGTGCTTCACTCGTTCTATTGTTTTTCTATGAATGTCCCGGTCAGAGGGCAGCAGCTGTAGTCGGCCGACCGGCTGTGGTCTACATTCAGGACCGGTATTACACTAAATGACACAAGATGACAATACTATTACGATTATATCGACACACTATTGCCATTATATCGAGACTGTGACAAATTTGGTAGACTTCAATAGTATCGTAATGGTGTCTCAGTGGAATTGCAATAGTAACCATGGTAACCAAACTTCTCTGTCTGTCTATCTCTCAAGTCTGTTAAAAATCCATCCTGTCATTAGAGTTTTGACAACTATCGAGACTCCATCAGTGGCATCTCAGTGGTGTCTCAGTGGTATCGCAGTGGTGTGTCGATAGAATAGTTAACATAGGAAACTGCCAAATGTGTCAAATAGACGTCAAATATGACGATTAATATTCTATCGACACACTATTGAAACACGATTGCGGAGCGTAATACCGACCCTGGACCGGTACGCGAATTCATGTTCTATAACTGAGAACTAAACGTCAACGCACGTTGTAACCAACACGTTTACGGTGTTAAGCAAGTGACCGATCTGAAGTAAAAGGTGTTTAGGTACCACCACAGTGTACACAATAGTCGGTGCGCCCACCCGGTGTGTGGTTACACTAACCTATCGACCTTCACGCGACGTGCGAAGACAGAACCCGCGTCGGGTCAAGTGGGTACAGTAACAAACAATAAATGTTGTCTACTACTTACGTTGTTACTTAAGACTCTTCAAAACTAAATATTCTGCTATTGTTGTTTAATATTGTTAAAGCCTTGATTATGAATTGTCTGAGCCGTTGTGGCATTGTTGACTGGCAAGTGTTCTAGCTTCAACTAGAGGCGGCTAGGGGCGCGAGCGCGTTACTTGTCTGCATTGTATTATGAAATCAGTAGAATAGCTTATAAATGTTTGTGTGTTAATGTGGGGTCAACAACCGAATTCTAGACTTGAAGTCGATTACACGTGCTTTTGATGGATAAATCAAAATGTCTATAATACCTACGGCCAAAAAAGATTGTTCATGATATAAAAGAACTTCGTTGCGATACTTTTTGTTTTTCAAGTAAATGTAATGTGTGATGTAAACTGGTACCTACTTAGTTTTTTTATTCACGATATATGAGCGGTTGACCCCTATCTGTACCTACTTCTTATTTAATTGTATTTTTTTTTTTTCGTATACTATTTTATAATTCATAATACTTATAATTTATTTTAATTTATTTTTATACATGTGTACCTACTTACTTTATTTATGGATATTGTATTTTTATATGTCATATATGTCATACGTATATGTATCGATTACATTACACTATATTTATATTTATATT
The DNA here is from genome assembly GCA_958496205.1 of Idaea biselata. Lineage (NCBI taxonomy): Eukaryota > Metazoa > Arthropoda > Insecta > Lepidoptera > Geometridae > Idaea > Idaea biselata. The sequence continues at coordinate 25,454,763 of OY292395.1, read as the reverse complement.
TATAATTTACTATATTAAATACTGGTCCATGCAAAGCAGCGTCCTTACTTTGGGGTTACTGCTGAAAATCAGTGTTTTGCTTTTTATTAGCAAATACATCACTGAGCAGTATCCCATCTGCACCACTTCAGCACACAACTCACCTCACATCTGTTGTATCTACACCGTTGTACCTACTAGTGTGCTTTTTTGTTGAGGAATAAATGATTATCTATTTATCTATCTATCACACCTGATGATATGGTCTGAGATGTAGCACGCTCATCTAGTGGAACAATATCCGTTTGGCAGTATACTTCTTGGGTCGGTGGGTGGTAACAAGGCGCGGCTGAAGCCGGATCCTAGTGGGAACCAGGAAATCCCTTACTACTTAGGTAGGTACTTAGTTCTGCAATGAAAACAAAACATAAAATGTTTCCGGAACAAAGAAATACTCTTTGCAGATATCTCTCGAGATCGTTAACGTAACGAATATTATTTCAGAGTGTGATAATGTTCCATTATGAGCTAATGAATATGTATCTCGTCTCTTAGAATTATTCTTTGATTTCAACTAAACGGTTCCTTTTACTGATTCCAGTTCTGAGATACTGTTATATTATATTATATATACTCGTATTAAAACGCGAGGTTATTTTATAAAAACGATTCTTCGGGGAAATTATAATTCGACGCGTCGAAATGAGCCCACACATTGTCTGAAATGTACATGCGCATTTCTTAAAGGAGTCGGGCAGACGGCAGACGTGTAATCGGCCGACAGTCAATATTTACTTTAAATATCTGTTCACTTGTGTGTCATGTGAGGACTCATGTCGTGGTTGCGCCGACTGATCGGCCGATCGAGTGGTGTCCTGGCTGCGGCCCGCCCCGCCGCCGCCCCGCCCCGCCCCCGCGCCGGCACAAAGCTGGCGATGTTCATTTGTACACGGGTCATGGGTTACGTACTCCCCGATATTCATCTCGTGAGGTGGAGTCTTGAATATTTGATAACTAATATGTAAGTCTGTACGGAATGAACACGCAATTAATGTTCGCATACCTCACTCACACCGGATCACTACACAGATTGATTACATGTACGTATTGTACGTAGATAGAGGTCTACTATAATATATAATACAATAGAGTATCAATCAGAAAGTTTCGATGTTAGGTATGTTCTTCAAATTATTACCCTAAGTTGGGTACCTATCTATTGTCTTGCAGAATCAAAGAGAATGACTTCTGGTACAATCGAGTGCCAAAAGTAGAACAATTCTCCTGGGAACAGTTGCATACATTTCGGTTAATACATCTACTACGTAAGAAACGCTCGGTGAGAAGGCGGTTATAGAAGATAAACCAAGTTTTTGTCTTTGTAAGTTGTAACAATAAAGGCAACCCGGATCACGGGGAGTTCTGGCTAGTATTTCCCACCGCTCCGCCCTTCATGAATTTTAAGTGTTTCTCAGTAATTATCGATTTGGAAGGCACCTTAATGCTAACAGGAAACATCTGACGATCTCATCGGCAGGTATTTACAAAATCAATTAAACGATCCAGTAAAATCATTTCATTATTACCACAACGATTGAACATAGAGTTTTATAAGTTAAATAATTTGTAGTAAGCTACAGATGGCACTACACTGTAGTACCCAACCATTTCTTGGCCACGGACCATTTTTGACTCATTCTTGTTGTCACGGACCACCATCTAGTTACCTATAATAAAAATATGCTAAAATAATCTAAAATAGAACTTTCATAAAAAAAAACTCGACAGTAAGTTATAATAAAATTATAGTAAATAAGTAATCATAGTATTTTCGAAGAACTGTGATGTCTGGGCTTGCAGCTTCTTCACAAGTTCGGTTATCATATGACTGATATTGTTGCTCAAAACAAGACGCAAATCATACTTTCAAATGATTTCTCGCCTTGTTTTAAATGATCGGTCAATAAAGCATAAAACCCTTGTTTCACACAAGTTGTTGAAAATACCATAAAATAGCGCATGGCTATTTCTCGAAGTTTAGTATAGGAAATTGCTTTTTTAGGGTTCCGTACCGAGAGGGTAAAAACGGGACCCTATTACCAAGGCATTTTTTTTTTATTATTTTCACAGGCTAAACACCCGCGAAGTTCAAAAACGTTCGCGGACCATAATTCGGCTTCTACCGACCACCGTTGGCCCGCGGCCCACAGGCACAGGGAACCATTGCTACAGTGGTTAAAAGTCAAGACAGTTCTCCTTCTGATTTTTCTGCTTAAATTTATCTTCAAACGGAAACTGTCGTCAAAGTATCGCCCAATCGTAGAGTCTGCTAGGTGCGTCTGATGCCCGACGCCCGACGTCCGACGCCACGTGCCCGACGTCCGACGTTGACATCCGACGCCCGGCATCCGATGCCCGACGCCCGACGTCCTACTTACGACACCCGACGCCGGCATCTCTGTGAGTAGATGTAGCATGCATCGTTGGTTTACGTAGTGACCATTGCCGGACGAGTGGTGCCGGCGGCGGCGCGTTCGCCGTGACGTCGCGCGATGTGATGCGACATGCGGCGAGCGACGCTACGACTACAACTATGTCGGCCGATATCCGCACGAGGAGTTTGCAGGTAACTCGGAGCGACCGTTCCCGGGGTTATAATGACTTTTGCTTGTTATTAAATACGGTCCGCCGCCGGCCCGACCCGACCCGGCCTGGTCCGGCCCCGGTCAGGGCTCAAGAATTAATTAGAGTAACGCCCTCGCCGCGAAACTAAATTGTTATTTTCAAACCTAACAACAAACAACAAACTATTTCCCCTTAACGGCAGGAGGACGGGGAATTAACAAAAATATGGTAATTTGAATATCGGTATAATTAAATATGGTAATAGCGTGTTGCGGAACCCTAATTGTGTGTCGCTATCGGGTTATCTATCCTGCGTTATAGAAGGCAGCGTAGAGATACTATGGTCTAAACTTTAGACTTCATTGTTTTAAATAATGGTGTAGCGATGGAATGAGATTGATATAATGTTTATGCTACACACATAGTCGGACACCCATCCAAGGAATGACCGTGCCAGGTATTACATAGGATCGGCGGGCGTTTTTCAGACGAAGGATTTCCATCCGGTCGATCCTGCTCGAAGTGCTAAGGCTACGGAGTGCAACGACTACGGCGCTCTACGGCTACAGAGCGCTACGGCTACGGCTACGGCGCGCTACGGCTTCGGAGTGCTACGGCTACAGAGCGTTACGGCTACGGTTACGGCGCGCTACGACTTCGGAGTGCTACGGCTACGACTATAATTCGCGCTAGTAGTTGGTGCGCCTCGGCGCTGGATGTAACAGCTGACTTCCTCAATACAAATATTAAGTTTCCTGCAATAAACGGAACTTGTTTCTTAAGACGCGGGCGCTCCAAGGATGCTCTTTGGCATACTCATATCGACTATCTTGATTTTTTTCCGGCCTCACGACGAAACCTGTATATTTGGGTAGAGAAGACCTAAATAAACAGAAATTATTCCATCACTAGCTGTGCCCGCGACTTCGTCAGCGTTTTTCGGACTACCTACCCATCGCTGAGCAAAAGTCTACACTTGAACGGACGACCAGGGAAGTCTGTTGCTGAACAGAAGAGAATCATAGCAGAGTCTATTTAAGTGTAGATTTTGCACAGCGCAGCGGTAGGTAACGTGTTGCATGCTTATACGCATTACTTATATATAATAAGTAGCCTTTATCGAAAATTAAAAAAAATCAAAACCCGACTTCGAATTAAGGACAAAACAATAAAAATAAGCTCTCCAACATACAGTGCAACTGACTTTCTGTTATGTAAGCTGAAGTTGGGTAGCTTAACTAAATGATATCTTTTTTTTACGTGGGTACTGCACCTTATGCACTGTCAGGCCACTCTCGTTGGGCTCCCTACCATAGGTTTACCCGACAACGGCGGCCTTTCCAAGCCTCGTCTCTGCCTCTGCCCGATAGACAATCCCTCTCCGTTTCCCCTCCCTCAGCACGGTCACGCCACCGTCTCGAGGTCCCCAAAGCCGGTGATAAAGCCCCCCCTCCCTCACCGAGTTCACCACCAGAGGCTGAGGTGATTTTTTATAGTGGTTATCTTCCATGCGGCCCCTTTCTTGCGGAAAGGACCCCCGAGCCCGCTGACGCGGGATTACGGATTAGAAGCCTGGCAAGCCCGGTTTCCCACCTTGTGCGCCTCTTAGCTTTCAGCTACTGAGTCCCCTCACAACGGCAAGGTGGACGACCATCTGGAGGGTAAAACGTAACGTCGTGTCCGGGACTCGTGACTCGAACGCGCAGCCGTCGAATCGGAAGCCATCACTCGGCTCGGTAGGCCACCGTTCCTTAAAAAGGGAGTGGCCTATTCGAACGCGGAACCCTCGAATCGGAATCCACAGCTGCCATCGTGCCACGTAAACTACATGCAATCAGCATCTACTCAGTAAAACTGCCCCATTACAGCTATAATTTTTAAATCCTTTTTATTGAATTTTCGACTGCCACTAAAAATTATCAAAATTGTAACCGTAACTTTAATCACTGAAGAATTTTTGAGAAGGTGGTTTCAGGTGGTCCATCAATTTGTACCTTGTTCTTAATAAGCCGATTCTATTGATGGAAGTTCAAAAATTAGTAATTTACAGCATTGCGGGATGCTATTCTGCTCATCATTCCGAAGGTTCTCATCAGATCTTTACCAACAATTTATGGAACCAACTCGGGACTCTCACTTTCCAAATAAAAAAAGAATGATCGAAATCGGACTTTATATGCCGGAGTACGGTTTGAACATATTCACATTCAAACAATATGCGGGTAGAATTGAGCAGATCCTCTTTTTTTTAAAGTCGGTTAAAAACAACCATTATAAAGAATTTCCGTATGTCCGAAGGATCCGGATATATGGAGAGACAAAGGTATACGGTATTTTAGGAATTTCCTGAAAAAAAAACTGGATATCCGGTTTTTTTTTAATTTTCGACCGGATATCCGGTTAGTCATGTATTGATTCCACACAACATACTTCTTCAATACAACATTCAAACTAACTAAGTAAAAGCAGAAAAATCACTTTATCCGGATAACCGGACAAAATATCCGGACAAAAAATAGCCTATATGTTAATCGGGGTCTAAAGCTATCTGCATACCAAATTTGGTTAAAATCGGATAAGCCGTTTCTGAGATTAGCGGGCACAAAGGCACACACAAACAGACAAACAGATAAACAGACAAACAGACAAACAGACAAACAGACAAACAGACAACCAGAAAAATAGAAAAATAGGTTCTACTGCGTTAATAGATACCCCTACAATTTATCTTTTTTTTATATCTTCCAAAAACAGACACCGCTAAGTTACGATTTTATTATATGTATAGAAGATATGATATACCTACTAAAGGAACACGTTCCAGAGATTTGGGCAAATTAAATTTTTAACCGTGTTAAAAAAAAAGGAGGATTGTTTTTTTACCCAACTGCACGAAGCAAAGAAATGGTCCCATAAAAAAATGGCGAAGATTTGAAGAGGATCTTCGAAGTGATGAGCGGGATTGCTCCATAAAATCAATGAATTTTTTTCACTTTCGAACAAGTGTATTTTAGTGACAGTAGAAATGCACTTTTAATCAATCAATCATTTATTCACCATTACACAGAGTTGTTACAAATTAATACAGCTCTTAATTCATATTGGTATTTAATTTTACATTAACGAAACGAACTTGACATAAATTAAATAAGGCGTAGAAAGACAACAATAATATTTATTATACAATAAAATGTCATATTATGTGTCAATGTGGCATGACATGCAATTATTAATAGAAAAACTTAAAACTAAACTAAGCAAAATAAACTACACAAATTAAATAAACATATTGCATGAAATGTCAGTAGAATAAAGATTTATTGAAACTGAGATATATCCACTTCAAGCCACTAAAACTTCAGACTTTAGGCGTTTTTTTGCGATTTTTTATTTTTAATTTCTATTTTATTCAATATTTTTCTTAAATCGGCTGATTAGTATACCTACCTAAAAATCACACATTATTATTTGATGAATTTAGATCGCTATTTTGCACGCCTTTAGTATCGTTTATCTGCCAAAGCCACTGCAACCAAAACTTCATAATAGTCCAACGATGTTACCTGTGTATAGGAGCATGCCCTGACAAACTTTCGGCTTTTATAAAATAACGAAGGTCTGGCGTCCACGGACTCTTGCTCTATAATATGATGAGGTCACACTACCGGTGCCTACAATGCATGCGGTGCCGCGATGTCGCCGCATGCATTGTCTGTCTCGCACACTAAATGATGTCACAGCATCCGACACGAGCGAGCGAGTCTCTCTCCCGCGCGTACTCGCTCCCTCACTCGCTCGAGTGGAGTGGAGTGGAGTGGAGGAGCTCATCTCGACGACCTCACTTTATTCTCGCAGCTTTATTTATGAACAGAAACGACGACGGCAAATTGAAACTCAATACTGTCTTTGTTAACAGTTCTCCTTCTAAAGCGTTTTTTTTATGTTCGGCCACAAACGAAATATTGTAGTGAAATAAAAAAGTCTGTTTATTTGGTTTTAGGTAGTGATGTGCCGAGTATGGCTTGACTCGAGTCAGACTCGATTCTTTCGGTGGACTCGCTTACTCGAGTCCAAATTTATTTTGACTCGAGTCCGCAGACTCGAGTCCGGGACTCGAGTCCGGGACTCGAGTCCGGGACTCGATTCTGGGACTCGAGTCCGGGACTCGATTCCGTACTGCTTACTCGATTCTATTATGCGATTCCAACTGACTTGAGTAAGTTGATTCGCTCGTTCTCGATCTCTGTTCCACTCACTCCACGCAATGTTTCGTTTTCCATAGATACATACATTTACTTGGAAAAAATAGCTCCCGCCAAACCGTCAAACTTCGACTGTCCGTCCGTACGAATGACGCGGGATTTTTTATTCAAGAATAATATTGTCTGTGGTAGTCCAATCAATCAATATTATTGTTTGTGGCAGTTCAATTCATTTAAACTTTGAATAAAACCATAAATGTTGTAAAACAATAATAAATCTTGGGGATTAAGGAATAACAGTCGCTTGACACACATTGGTGATTCGAGTCCGGAATTCGAGTCTGGGATTCGAGTCTGGGATTCGAGTCCGGGATTCGAGTCCGGACTCGAGTCTGGGATTCGAGCCCGGACTCGAGTCTGGGACTCGAGTCCGTATAAACCGACTCGAGTCGACTCGAGTCACAAAAACAGCGACTCGGCACATCACTAGTTTTAGGGCTTCTACTATTGTTGAATATGAGGTAAATATATTAAAATGAAGCTGAATGAATGCGGTATACATGCTCGCTCATTGCTCGTTGCTCACGCACTGTACCATCATTCGTTCGCCGAATTGTCTTTAATTATATCCAAGTGTGACATCTGTACTATAGGCACCCGCTCCCCGAACACAACACAAGAGACACGACACAAGAGACACGACCCGGGCTGTGTCCCCTTATCCATCGCCTCCACGTAATTATGTAAATAGTAAACAAAACGGGTGACACTTTCTACAACTTGCAAGATGAAAGGCCCCGCGCCATCGCGGCATCGCGTCAAGGACGTAGTTAAAACAAAGTTTAAGACAAAATTCATTGCAAAACAAACACATTTAACGTGAACAAACAAAAAGCGAGATAATTACCGGCAGTTCACACGTTACACACTCCCCAAGTTTCTTGCTACGTAGATGTAGAGTGTAGGTAGGTAGCCGAGGTGACTTATCGTCGAGTTTAATGGCCTCTCGCGTGATGATAACTGATAAGAGAGGGACACGGGAGGAGCCGCGGCCCGGGTGTGTACCGTACTCCAACCGCTGCCGCTCCCGGCAGCATCAGTACTTCAGTAAGATGGCTATGTGAAAGTTAATGACTAATGAGTTCCCGATATATGAAATAAACGTGTATGTCGTGAATCAGTTAGTCTCCATGATGTTCAAAGAGACAACAGAGGACATCATCATCGTAAATAGTGTTACATTGCGTTGATGACGTCATCTGTTAACGTAGTATTTTATTACGCTAATGTTGGTATTGTAACGCACGCTGCGGCGGGCGCGGCGCGGCGCGGCCGGCGGGAACGTTATCGCCAATTTATGTTGTTCTATCATAAAATACAATGGATTAATCTAATACGAGTGCTTTTACTCGCATTGTTTATATCGCGGGAATGGAACGAATATAACTGATTTCATCCTTGGATTTACAATCGGCGCGGCGGGAGAGGTTTGATCGTACATTAAAAGTGTGTGTGTGTGTGGAGGCCCACAAGGACGCGATGTTAAACCGTCCCGTCCCCGTCCCGTCCCGTCTCGTCCCCGTCCCATGTCACCGCACGTTTCCGTTTAAACAGATTCTCTACAAAGCGCCGCAACACACGTTTGAGAGGTGGAAAAATGTAATTGTAAATTCCAGGGCGTCCCCCCTCTTCTCTCCACACCGGCCCCGCACCCGCCCCGCACTCGGCCCCGCGCCCGGCACGTGTCGTATAAACTCGCCACAATTACCGACTACACAATAACGCACACGATACAAACCTTCGCCCGCTATACGACTATACTACATAGGTATAACGTGGTCGCAACTGCTCTTTAAAACGTTGCGTAGATTATACGACACGATGACTATTACGAGTATTGTTCTGTAGTATCGAGACGATTGTAGAGACGTTTGCCGTTGACAGATAGGTTTACCATCAAGTGTTTTCGTTTTAATCCTTGTTTCTAAGTATTTTTAGCACCATATTTTTCAGTGTAGGTACTATTTTTTTCAAAATTTTGAGATTGAACTTTTTACGAATATTTTTTTTTACTTTTTTTTTTTGGGAACTTAACATTTTGGAAAATTCAACATTTTGTTAAGTTTAATATTTTGGCACTAAAGGATTTTGACAAAGGGACACGACACAAACACTGTCAAAGGGCGCTCGCCCACGGCGACTTTTTGTAGCGATGCAGTCGCGCGTTTAGCTTACGCGCGACTAACGCGTGGTAGTCGCATTTGTAACGCGCTACAGTAGCGATGCTAACGCACTACCAACGCGCTACTGCAGCGCGACTAAATCGATCGTGTCGGACGACATCGGGGAAAAAACGGAGGGAGGGGACTGAATTGCGCTTGCATCGCGACTGAAGCGCGATGGTATCGCGTTTGCATCGCTACTGAATCTGAGCGCCCCGTGGGCGAGGGCACACAGCTAGCGACCGCTTTGCGACTGTATCGATGCAGAATCGCGTTAGTATCGCTACAAAAAGTCGCCGTGGGCGAGGGGTCTAAATAACGCACACGCGTCGCGCGTCGCTTCTTCCTCAATCCTCATATCTCGAGTGTCATACTCTTGGGCTTATGTGACTCCGCCTCATATTTCGACACTATTTTTTTAGATACAAATGAGACAGTGGTACTTATATGACAGTGTCTTATGTCATCGTTTATTGTAAATAAATCATTTGGTAAGGTTACTGAAATATGTGCAAAAGTATTTGAAAATGTAGAGCAACATCTGACCAAGACATTTATCGGTTATAATCGATTTAAAATGGCTTGAATTTCAAAACAACATCGCAATAAAAGAAGAAAAATTAACATCTGATCAAGACGATGTTTAAAATCGTCTTGATCAGTGATAAAGATAAGAGTCTAAAACCAAGTGAGGAGATGACCGACCGCGACCGTCCCGATTCCGGAGGTCAGCTCTGTTTGCCGGCCGCGTCCCGGCGGTCGGGTGTCGGCAGCAAACACCGCGGGGAAATATATCTTTAACTTCCTTAGATATTGGAATGAAGTAAAACACCTGGATATTTGCCCAACAAAGCCATTTTCAAACCGAACGAAAAATAAATATTTAAAGAATACATCCATTACTAGCATTCAGTTCAGTAAGACTTCGTATGACCTATTCACACCACGAAATTTTCACACCATTCCACAAAGCTAAGCCAGTACGATAAAAGCAACTGGCATACTGACTTGCTGGCCTGTCATTTGGACAGGACTGGCGTAGTATATCGGCTCCTATGGATATAGATGCTATGTATTATATAGATATTGTTGATGTATGGCCGCTGCAGCGATATCTATAGCTGCAGCGTAATAATGCAGTGACGGTCGTCGCACACGAGCCGAGTGTTGTTTATGGATTGTTGCATAAATCCGGATGAACGTCTTAGTTTGTGAGCGATTCAACATACATACACGCACACACAGACAGGACAGTACCACAACCATTTGTAAGTACATAAATAATCCGCAACACACACGGATGCAATTGGACTTGTCTGAGGCGGCGCCTTAACACAGGATTTCACGACGTCTCACACCCTCGGCTACAAACCGAGAAATATTACACTAATTCAATAATTCAATTAATTTGTGTCGATTACGAGTACCAACGTATACTTAGAAATTTGATAATGTAAATTATAATATTTCGTTTTTGGTTAGAAATATTTTACAAGGGAAAATCCATCATAAAAATCCACCCGTGACGAGGTTCGAATCCGCGAGTGCACAAACCAATGCGTACATAAAATTGCTATTTACAAAGTACCTACGTCTTTAACAATGGTCAAATAGATTCCTCTACCATTACCATAGAATACATAAATAGTACAAGTACCATTACCAAATGTTGAACTGGTGATGTAATATGACTGTAACTGAGCTGGTAATGGTGAGCTCGCCCGCCAAGCGAGAGCACGGGTTCCAACCCCGTCGCGAGCAGATATTCTCCTTGAAACATATTTCTAGCAGAAATGAGAAAAATATTCGTTACCTACTTATCGTCAGAATATAATATTAAAAATACCTTGACTAAAAAACTGCTAGTAGTACGTGCCACTAACTCGCTTCGTGTGTGTTAGATGCAGTAAATTAGGGACAACGACGTCGTCGCCGAATATAAATTCATTGTCTAAAGGTGCATTTAGACCAAACGAACACAGAGCTAGAGCTAGAACACGAGCATTCTATCGTAAATGTTTAGTGAAATAGACATAGACAGAACAACGAAAGAATGCTCCACATCCGTTTACATTAAAAGAATATGACATAGTGCGGTTAGAATGAGCATTCTTTCGTTTGGTCTAAATGCACCTTAACAACATCACTATTATTCTACTTCAAGTTAGATTAGTTTGTAAAGATATATTAGTGTCTAAGATTTGTGTGTCTCTACTGTAGTTAGAGTAAGTGGTATAGTGTACATACATATCGAGGGCAGCTCCGACTGCGTTCCGAGTGTGTGGGTGAAGTGAGGGCCATACAAATAACGAAGCGAGTTCTAATTGCCTGGAATCATTGAAGCCGCAAAGCAAAGATAACTCAGAGCACAGATGTCGAGTTACTATGTTCTTTGTTCGAGCGAGGGAGGCAGGCGCTAGCTCGTCAGCGAGACCCATAGCCTGCCACCAATCAAGACTCTATAGTTCACTCGAGAATCTTGTGCAGAAGGACGTAGTGTACTCAATATTACGTCACAATTACGAGCGCCTCCCGAACATATTACTCGACAGATGTACGCAGCCTCTAAATGCCGACTTGACGAGATAACGGATGTAAACGACCTTCCTGGAAATCATAATTAAGGTATCTACTTTATTTCATCATTCAAAGCCTCACAACTAAATTCCACTTGAAAGGTTATCCGTGTAGGTTAACTGGGGCAGGAATAATCTCGTAAAATATTTTTTATTTGTTTTCTGTTGTCGCACAACGAAACTTCTGTGAACCTGTGATTCTGTGTGGGTGAGGATATTAGAAATCATGATTTTAGATATAAGATAATTAACAAATTCATTAAATCGATATCATGTCTCATGGACCGCATTACACGTGACGGTAAATGGTACCGGTTTAATTGGCAACGTAAATACCCAAATTGTATGAGCCCACGCCCACAAATACACTCAGGCAACTGATTTATAAAGTAAAAGAAGTAGTTTATTTGTCCCCATAATTATTACTAAACGGTTGTATCAGTGTGAAGTCCACTGTCCAGTACTCACTTCCAAACAGCTTCATCGGCTGTGAACTGTGACTGCAGGGTCGGTATTACGCTCCGCAATCGTGGTTCAATAGTGTGTCGATAGAATATATATCGTCATATTTGACGTGTATTTGACACATTTGGCAGTTTCCTATGTTAACTATTCTATCAACACACCACTGCGACACCACTGAGACACCACTGAGATGCCATTGATGGAGACTCGATAGTTGTCAAAACTCTAATGACAGGATGGATTTTTAACAGACTTGACAGACAGACAGACAGAGAAGGTTGGTTACCATGGTTACTATTGCAAATCCACTGAGACACCATTACGATACTATTGAAGTCTACCAAATTTGTCACAGTCTCGATATAATGGCAATAGTGTGTCGATATAATCGTAATAGTATTGGCATCTTGTGTCATTTAGTGTAATACCGGTTCAGGTAACGAGCGACCATCCTACCGGTAGGACTAAACTCGAGGACAACTACCTCACTGTATTTATCTAATTTGTTGAAGCTAATGATGACCACTTGAAGTCGGGAAGTGGCCCGGGACTAGGGTTGCCAACCGTACTGTAATATATAGTACTAGTATATATAGTATTGTACTATATTTCAGCTCATCGTACTATATATTTTTGAAAGCACATAAAGTACGCAAAAATACTATATTTCTGGTATAATTTGTAAAAAGTTGTTTCTTTTATTCCTCCTCTCTGCATTTACAGAGGACTGTTTTCTACGAGTATATAGAGGGAATAAAAGAAAAGCCATAAAAAAGGTGCTTATAATTTTAAGATTGAATGTCGGGGACATTTTTTTTATATTCAAGAAAGAAAGAGTATTTGAAAGTGTGAAAAAAAGGTTAAGTGCAAAAAATACGTATTTTTTCGAAATATTCTACAAAACACCGCTCTAATTTTTGTACTATATTTTTTTGGGTCGTACTATATTTTTTAGCCACAAATACTATATTTTTCGAAAAAACTGTTGGCAACCCTACCCGGGACTTCGGTCGCAGTCACATCATCTCTGTAGCATGGCAAGGATCTCATCGAACATCCAAGCAGGGACTAATGCTATACTTTTGAAAGAAGTATTAAATAGAATCACGCCTCATTCATACATCTTTAAAATTGTTACAAGTCTGAGCGAGACCACCCAGACTCGTTCGAATAATAACTGAACTACCACCATAAACATCGGTCGATGTCGGGTCTGTAGCCTGCGGTCGCTCTCAATCATACGAGACAGAGAGAGAGAGAGATGTAGGTAGCTACCTATGCCTACCTACCTAGGTATAGACGACGCTATTAGCTCCCGTTGACATCGCAACGGTACGTGTGGGGTTTCCGATAATACCGTTTTAATACGTTCGATGTCGAACTCCCGGAAATTGACGAAATTCGAAAAACCTTCCGCCATTCATGAATATTAAACATGTTCAATTACTTCTTTTTATAGACCTTTTATTCTAATAGAAATAAAAAAAGCCTGTCAAGGGCGAGTCGAACTCGCGCGCTGAGGGTTCCGTACCTATATACTTACCGCAATAATAAAATAAAATGCCAATTAAACGCCATTGTCTGTCCGTCTGCCTGTCCGTCTGTGTGTCATCAGGCTTTATCTCATTAACCATGATAGCTAGACAGTTAAAATTTTGACAGATGATGTATTTTTGTAGCCGCTATAACAACAAATAAAACAAATACTAAAAACAAAATAAAATTAATTTTTAAGGGGAGCTTCCATATAACAAAAGTGATTTTTGTCATATAAGCGCAACGATACCGCGATGTATTTTACCACTGGCGCCATCTAGTGATGGAGTGATAGACTGGCGCCAGTGGTAAAATATTTTTTTCAGTTCGCATTGCGTTCACGGATTGGTTGGTCTTGTGTTTTTATTAAGGGTTCCTTACCCAATTATGATAGTGGTACGGAACCCTTCGTGCACGAGTCCGAATCGCACTTGGATGGAGGCAAAAAAGTTGTTTTTTAACCTTACGTCAACGGTGTACGTACGGCACAAAATGAAGTCCGATTTCGATAATTCTTTTTCAGGATTCAATATTATTTTACACTTAACTGAGCCCCGCTGTTCCACCAGCGTAATTCCTGATCCAATGAGAATTTTGGGATAAAAATAGCCTATGTGTTAATCCGGATTTCGTAAAGTAGGAAAGCGGACCCCGGGCTCTCGAGAGAGATGCAACCGGGAACCACGCTCGGATGATGATGTTAATCCGGATTTCCATCTATCTGCATATCAAGTAACATCGCAATCGGTTAGGTAGCTTTTGCGTGAAGGAGTAACAAACATACTCGGTTACTTAGTCACAGAATTTTAACTTCACAATATTAGTAGGATGAGTAGGATAGAAGATCAGAACAACACAAAAATGAAGTATCGCAGTGCGTGGTTCTACTGAAGATATTAGTTCAATGAGCCAAAACTTTATCTCGACAGAAAATGTATTTTGATAAATACTTTGGCAACAATATTACTTTGCTCGGATATTGCCACCATATTTTCATATAAATAATATTCGTTATAAAATGACGTATAATGTCGCTACTTGCTCACCGGCGAACGGACTTCTGACTTAGACAGAGACAGAGAGTAATAGCTCATTTACACAGTGCGAGCTAGCGTGCGAGCTGCTGCCTACCCAGTAGACGCAGCTACTCGCATGCTCGGCTCCGCAGCAGTTACTCGGCAGTCGGCAGGCTGACTCGTGCGCTAGCTCGCACCGTGTAAACGAACTATTACTGTGAAACCTCCAAATATCAGTCGGAGGTCTCTAGCTAGATGAGCGGGAGTTTAGAATGTTGTCTTTGTATACCCAGTACCCAGTAGGTACCTAGTATACACAGATTAATTTAATTTCGTTTGAGATGTAAATTCTGAATCGAGTCGCATTCACAAAGCTTAATTAAAGCTCATTCAGAGTAAACTTCGAGACGAACTCAATCTGCCACTTTATTTTAGTTTATTGTTTTAGTCGAGGATATATTCTTCACTCCTGGCAACTATCCTACCCAGTACCCGGTGCCGGCGACCTACTAAGCCCAAAACTGTAGCATAACACTCGATTAATAGCTTTTAGTTGTTTTGAAATGAGCGCGATGTAGGCGTCGCGTCGCTCGTCGCTCGTTCGTCGACGCGGTCGGTCGCGGGTCGCGGGCTGCGTCGTGAATATTTGATTGTCCTGAACGAGTATTGTGGGGAAGTTGTAACCGATCAGCACGCAGCGCACGTTACGCCCTCTACGTATCACCACCAACTCTCTAGCAACTGATATAAATTTAATAATTTAAACGTAACCTTTCCACCTTGACATCATTTTAAATCGTCCCATTATCGATCGATCTTTTATCTCTAAAATTCAATTTATTCAGCTTCATGTAACTGCGAGTGGCTACCCTCGCTCGCTCGGTCGCGCGTCGCGTCGGCGTCGTCGGCCGGATCGTTCGCAATGAACTCATTTAGCACAATGCTTATGAAGCGGTTGATTAAAACACGGTTTCCTTTTAAACTGCTGTAAGGCAACAGGTACAAAGAGACAAAACATTTCAAAAGTAGGTATAGGTATTTGAAATTGTAGTCGTATGTTACAAACAAATGAGCGTTCCGGTCGCGTATGAATGAGGTACGGGTAGTGCTAGTGGGGTAGTGCAGAGAGAGGGTGTGTAAATATTTGAGACATTATGTAATGTGTAGTGCCGACAACGCCACGCGTCCGGAATACTTGAGATAACGCATCGCTCCGAGGGGTGAGGGAGAGGAGGTGGGGGGGAGGGGTAACATATGAACAACGCACAATAAACTGTCGACCCGACTGCGAATGTCCCGATTGACACATTCACAGCTTCTGACAATAATGCAATACAGATATTAAAATAATATTGAACAATACCAGGCCGTGGATGATAGTGAGATGTGTCAAAGCACTCGAGAGTGAGGGGGGGTTGAAAGGCGAGAACTTGAAGTGATCGTGACACAACGCGCCACCGACCTTGTCCCACTACACACAATACACTCGCCGGGATAATGAACCGTGTACACATGTACACGGTACACACATACACCCAGCTACCACTAATGTATGTGTGTACATATATTATAATGAACAGTAAATAAACACTCAGTAGGTAGGTAGTAGTCGTTACGTACGCGGTAAGAAGTAAATCCTTTGTTTCCGCTCCAGGTGGTATCAGTAAAGCTGAGCTGATCTTTAATCTCGTGGAAGTAGCATTGTTTACGTAAAGCTTGGAGTACCGACTTCGCCACAAAGGAACTTAATATCGTTTAAGCTGCATTTAGTGGCTCTAGCCGCCGTGCGCTGTGCGCCGGGCCGGGTACATGCGACGTCCTCGCTCGTATTATTGTTATGTAGAGGTAACGGTTTCTTACCCCGCGTCATCAAATAAATACTCGTCTAACCTAAAGTCCGTTTATATATTATGTGTCTACGCGTCTAAATATACATGTTGCGCTTTACCAAAAAGAAAATACATTTATTCTTTTGAATTTATATATAATATATGGAGTATTTATAAATAGAGTATATTAATTTTTCTGACTAAAATGAGTTTTTGTACTTATGTCTTTTAAAGGTTGGGATGAACCCGTGAATACACGAGTGACAGCGAGGAACATAGCGTGACTAGGCGCGAGGACAGAAGCGAGTCCCGTAGGTACCTAGAGTACCTACCAAGGTTCATGTAACGAGTCGCGAACGATGTATGATACGGTATGTGTGTAGTTACGGCGCGGTAACATTGCGCGTCGTTCCACAACTTTATGATGGCCAATTGAATGTTTACTACTGGTTTTATTGTATTGTCACAAAGCGTAAGGAATGTTAACAATATATTTTTACGATCGCAAATACTTTACACTCGTACCCACAGTCCACGTGGACATCTAAACTGCTGAACGTACGACTATAAAACGCAGAGAACAAAATAATGTAACGCAGAAGACATTATTACTAGTACAAATAAGTTATGAAAGTATCTCTAAAGTATTCCTTTCAAGGTCACAAACCTTTTATATTGAAATCTCGATATCAGTAAACTAAGCGACACTGTCCACGGCAGCGGAGCGTCATGCAAAATACGCCGATATGCCTGCCTATGCAGCCCTGCGCACTAAACCCCATCAACGAGGCGTATCGCGCGCGTCCGCGTACGTTACGCCCCGGGCTACATACGCGTCCGATATGCAGCCCGGCGTACTATAACAGTATGCCGCCGGGCTGCATGGGCGTATTGCAGGCACGCGAACGTTTTCAATTATGAAATTATGACGTATACGCTACGTTGCCGTGGACGGTGTCGCTAAATCGTCAGTCATAGCATACTGCAGGCAACTGTGCCATGCGTAGTCGTCGGTCGTAGCGTAGCGCAGGCAACTGTGCCATGCGTAGTCGTCGGTCGTAGCGTAGCGCAGGCAACTGTGCCATGCGTAGTCGTCGGTCGTAGCGTAGCGCAGGTCACTGTGCCATGCGTAGTCGTCGGTCGTAGCGTAGCGCAGGCAATTGTGCCTTGCGTAGTCGTCGGTCGAAGCATAGCACAGATACGAAGTGCAGCGGATCAGTCAGTGGAACATAAAGATGGATGGATTGATACGTCCAAACCTACCCATTCTAAACATTTACATGAAACATACTTGCCCAGTGATAGTGAACTATGTAATAGACATGCAGGTACGTAATATACAGTGGAAATACCTAATGGTATTATTGAAGCATGCCACCAGTTATTGTAGGTATCTCCTTTACCTTTGTTTGTGGTATAATCTCTTTTGGCCTTAAGCCGATTACCGACAATGCTAGCGGTCGGCTACACTAGGTGCGCACTCGACTGCTGCCTGGCGGCTCCGGCTGGAAGTGTGAACCTCCGGCTTTAATATATAGTCAGAAAAGTTCGGATTCCAAAGCGAGATCACGTTACACCGTTTATTTAAAACAAAGGCATCCTCAAGATGCATACTCGGATGCAAGCACACTATCAAATATGGTCAAAAGAATTTTCATAACATAATGCCATCTATCACTGTCGGCGATATATTGCATTATGTCGGTATATTATGGCGTTGGTGTCATATATTTCTCACCTGTAATTCAATTTGAAATCGAGGAGGGACACGGGAGTTGTTTTAAGTATAGTGCGGCTAAAATCTGAAACAATATTCCTCCATCTGCATCGCTGCGAAAATGTAATCTTCCTTTTGGACTTTCAAAAAGCATGTAAGTGCGCCTCTCAGCTTGTACTGAGCGGAGCATGTTCCTGTTGCTACATTAAGTTTAATCTTTGACTTATTTTTTTTAATTTTAACTCGTGTATTTAGCATGACAATAAAGAACTAAAAAAAACTTTAAAAAAATCCACAGTAATTTTATATTATTTAAAAGGTTTCATACTAGTATATTGACTTAGTTCACGTTTGGAGTACCATTCGTGACTTCTTGTAATTAAAATTTGTCCTGATACTGCAGCCAAAAGTGGATCCTCATAAGGAAACGCCTCAACGGTTAGGTTAGGTACGAGTTTACAAAAATATTCGATTAGTATTACGATACACTTCTTCTCCAACATCATACATTGTACTGACAGAGAGGACTTCCATACATTCTACACATAGACAGGACTTCCATAAACTTAAGTAGTTTACTTTTATCTCATCTCGTTTTTTCTCCCATTTTGGTATTTTATAGATAAATTGTTAGCAAACACAATAAATTATTGCAGTAGTCTGTGGGGTTTGGCGTTGGTTGCTGAAACACAAGCTCACGCTTAGTTTAGCAACAGTGGCTAAATTTATATCTGGAAATGATCTAGTTTCTAGTACCTCTATGCTGTTTATGGCAAACAATTTATCTAATATATAAAATTTCCATGTCACAATGTTAGTTACCGTCCTCCTCCGAAACGGCGCGACCGAGTTTTACCAAATTTTATATGCGTATTCAGTAGGTCTGAGAATCGGCTACTATCTATAATTTATAAGGCAAAACAACGTTTGCCGGGTCAGCTAGTTTATTTATAATTGTGTGGTAACCTAACGTAGAGTATCAGGTCACCCTAGAGTCCTGGAGGGTTACTTCGGTTCGTTTCGATACGACAACGATACTGTCATAACGATGGTTCTACTGTCACCCTACTATCAGAATGTGACAGTAGAATCATCGTATGACAGTATCGATGTCGTATCGAAACGAACCGCAGTAACCCTCCTGGATTCGAACTGCCGCCTCCCCTCAGCTCACGACAAACATCTTTCATCCTGACAATAATTGTCATATCAGGATGACAATTCACTTTACTCCACTCTCTACTCTCTACTCGTTTTGAGCGAGTAGTGAGAGTGAGTGCAGACTACACACTTTTTTATCGGCCGACCTATACCGATTTTCAACCGCAACAATAGTAGTTTATGCACTGAAGCACTAAAGCCCAGTATTAAATAAAGAGCATCATATTGAATTCAAAGCGAAACGACAGGCTAAAATTTGTGGTGACGGTGTTTACGGTGACTTTTGTGGTCATGTAAAGTAACTTTGTAGAGCCGTAAATGTGAACTAATGTATGCCTTTGCAACTTTTTTGTTTGGCAAAAGATTTAGACATCTCCATCAGAATTATCATGTGATCGATGCCCGCACCTCCCCGCAATCGGGAACATAGCTCTCCGTCTTCAATACGTAAGTAAACACTCATCTCGAGATACATAAGAATTATTAGTTATTATTGAGAGTTATTGAGTTATTGCCTGGCGCAGTCTGTTTCCAACCTTAAATGAAATAATAGGTCGGTCGTCGCGTCGCGCCTCGGCTCGGCTCTCCCACTGGCTGTAATCACTTAATGGCCCCCGAGCTTACGTCGCGATGATAAAGCTCAAAACAAACTTTTAATACAACTCTTAATCTTTTTGAAAGCCGCCGACTTTTGTGGCCCTTTTGGTGATTCGTAACTTTCGTATCAAGTGTTAGAATCGTTTTAATATCCATCGCTGAATCTATTATGATTGTCTATATTTCTATATAAAGTCAGTTGTTTATTATAGTTGATGATGGTTTCTCCGCCAGCCAGATTCTACATTAGACGCGGGTCGTCGTCGTCGCGGTCACGGCGCGGCGCGGGCGGTGTCGGCCGCGGGCGCTAACCGTTCGTTATTTCCCCCGGGCCCGGCCGCGCCGCACTCGCCCGATACCGCGCGTATTACGATACAAATTATGTATTAAAATGCTGCGAACGTGTTGTAGACCTCGATACATGCCGCTCCGCCCCCGCCCCGCCCACGCCCCGCGCCGCGCTCCAGCGGGATTCCATTCACCGTAAATATTAAATTGTAGAGGAATGCGATGAGAGAACTCTCGCCGCTGACTGTTCATTTATTTGACAGCGTGGGCGGACGAGCGCGGGTCCACCGGGTGGAACGGTAGCGATAGAAAAATGATTTAAGTCATTTAAAATACATTCCCATTTTCAGACAAAGAGATCCCTTTAAATATTAATGAGGTAGGTACCTACCTATAAAGAGCGACAAAAAGATACTGAGCTAATGTTTCATGCGACACAACAAAGGCTCCAAGAGACGGTCGCGGAGCGCGAGCGGCGCGGACTTTCACTGTAAATGTATAAATAATGTAATGATCCTCGCTGTTCTGTTTAATCTGTTAATATGGTCTAATACTGTGAAGGATTGCTCATAACCGGCTTTTGCGATTGCCATTACAGAGGCGCCACCCAACTCGCACAGCGCACCCTCGCCCGCACCAACGCCCGTGCTTGCGCGTTGAATAAAAAACCTTTTTATAGAACCCTTAACCGTACGAGGCATAGTTATTTATTACATAATGTGCCGGATAGACGCATACAGAGTCGAATAAAAAGTAAAGTTTGGTGATGTCATGCGAGTTTAGTGGTGTTTGGACCCGGTCGGTACCTACCCGGCAAATGACGCGACATAACTCTGCGCGATCCCTCGTAAACCTGACTGGGGTACTGCGATGAGCGGCACCATATGAATACACGTCTTACAGGATCTGTGCTCTCTTTGCAACAAAATTACCCAGATATCTAGACACATCATACACCTAATCGTAAAAACAAATGGCACCGTTCCATAATTATCTAGAGACGACAACAACACATCAGGAGGGCACCTATATTATGATAATCTAACAACGGGCGTACCACTGTGATATACGAGTACAACCTCCATCATAGTTGATGTCTATCGGTAACGCGGTAGATACCTACTCGGTTGCCTTCGACACGCGCTATTATAATTCGAAGAATAAAACTAATTATTTTTTATCCCATCTGTTCGAAAAGGTAGTCAAACAAATAGGGATTTGATAGGGTATGCCCTGTTTACAGGGGTAAACAAAGCAGGAACTAGCGCTTTGCTACTGCTGTTAATAACAGGCAGGCAAACCGTTTTGCCTCCCTTAACAGTTCTGAAGAGACCTCTACAGAGTCTTTACAATCCTAAGGAGAGACTTTTATAGAGTCTTTAAAATCCTGAAGAAGAGACCCATAAAGGTTTCGAAACGTTGAGCATTGAAACAATGCTAAACTAAAAGTAATAAACACTGCTACCATTATTAATAAAAGTGGAGTAAGTTCAAAATATTTTTTCCACTTTTTGTTTCTGTCTGTCAACTTTGAAAGCTCTTGTCACGGAAAAAGACAAAGCATGTTCTCATTATTCCGACCTTACTCCACGTTTATTAATAAGGCTATACGGATTTAAAACCGAAAAATGAGTTTAATTTCTAATTAAGTATTGTAATCAATTTCAGATATATGTAGGTTTTATGGTTTTATGGCATAAACATATTTGCTCTAATGTGTTTATCCAGGGAGGAAACAGTCGTCTACGTTTGTATGAAGAAAGAGTATGGAGACTGTCCTCTTAAGGTGCGCAAGACTAGGACAGGTTTTATTACCAAGGAGAATACTCTGCTTTATACATTTACTGCGAGACAATAGAAAAGGCTACAAAATAATCATTCAAACTATAAAATAAGCAACAGACTTTCATGGAAGCTATAGCGGGTTGATGCTACGTGTATGAAATTGATTACAATACTTTATTAGTAAAGCCTCAGCTTTCAAAGTTGACAGACAGAAACAAAAAGTGGAAAAAATATTTTGAACTTACTCCACTTTTATTAATAAGGGTAGTAGTGTTTATTACTTTTAGTTTAGCATTTTCATTCAAATTTATATCTCCAATCATTCCATAAATTGGCAAAAGTTGAGATCGCTGACTAAATCATAACTCATTGCACGCGGTAGGAAGCTATTTCACTTTACCTTACGCTGTAAAGATTGAATGGCTTCGCATTCCACAATTGCTCGTGTTACATGAACCCTACAATTCACAGTTAAACGAGACCAGCACGGATATTATACCAGTTAGCCCACAGATGCTCTCAGTGCAAAAAACAAAAAAACTCAATTTTACAAACATAAGTTTGTAAAATAGAGTTTTTTTTGTTTTTTTTTTCTGTTTTGAGTCTTGTCACGGATTACGATGAAACCACGGCAAAAAACAACGTTCACTGACGGGTGCTAGGAGAGTAGGTACCTACTCAAGTTCTAGACAATATATCATTAGATACGGTTCGTGTACGTCTCGTCTCGAGCGATCCCGTTTATTATCTCTGTGTCTTTACTGCAAAGTGCACAAAACAAACGAACTATTTTAGTTTAAACACTTCTCTTTAAATACAACTAGCATGGACACCGACCCTGGAAGTTATAGCACGGTGAAATAGAATGCAAAAGGAATAAAAAAACGTAGTAAAGTTGGTAATAAAATCCCCATGAAAAAGATTCAACCGAAACTGTGTGTTTGTTGTTAGCAATCGTAGAAATTCAGAGTTCTCAGTAAAGATTTCGTGAAATGAAAAAGTCCATTTGATATGAACCAAATTAATAAGAGTGAAACCAGTAACATACTTTTCTTAATTTGTGGGTTAAAAAGAGAATAAAGTATGATGTCGCGCGCGTCAGTCGCTAGCTCGGTAGTCGGTGTCTTTCTTGTGGCAGATCAAAGCCAGTCCATTTGACGTACCGCCTCGCCCCGTCAGGGTCGCCGGCGCGCCGCCCGCGCCCCGCCTGCGCCCGCCGGCGACGCGACGTAATGGCCGCTTCAATTTAGATTATCTCCGTAATACCTGGGCTAAGGGCACACTCACACCGCTCCATGAATACTTAATGATATTAACTCATAAGTCGCCTCGTGTAGAACTTCGACCTAACTTTCCACTCTCATTTAGGTACCTACATAATGTGTAAATCTTGTACCTAAATATAACCTTCACTTCTTTGTCATAAAGAAAACTACGGTATTTGATAGTCCCACATTAAATACCGGCGAAACGGAGCCTGACTGACGGCGGAATCATTGCCTGCGGTGTCGTATGAACGATTAACTATATTACGAGTATATTCAGCGGTTATATAAAACAAATTTCACCTTAAGTAGGTACTCAAGATGATGTGTGCTGCATAATATTAGTGTTACGATATCGTACGTTCGCAGCGCTTCAAACCGCTACAAAGAGACCATAGAATACATTTTGTACACATTCCGCACGATATACGAGGTGCTAGACAAAGTTGCCGATACCGCCCGCTCGCTGCCACACTCACTTTACTGAAAGAAATAAACTGTTCGTGCTGTGTACTGCAGTAGAACATACCGTTGAAATATGAATTTAAGTTAGCAGATACTATAGCAGAAACTTTCACGATAAAGACGTTGAGAAACATATTATGTATACTGCAACGCCATTTTGATACATTATTGTACACGTGCTACATACCACATAAATTCAAACTTAAAGAGTGACGTTACAAATTTCATTATTCACAGATTTTGACATTTAAATATATTTTGAGAGTCACCTTCCTAAATGATTAAATTGAATGACATATAGAGCCTCTAATCATAGGCGAAATGTGGTAGTAGAGTTTTACGTCGTGGCGCCATATGCCAGCGCCCTTACGGGCAACGAGGCCGAGGAACCAAAGGTACCGTATGTCTACTTACGTTTTGGCACGTTGTTAACTTTCACGACGTCCTATGTATTTATAAAGCGTGTCTTCCTCGTGACTGCGAACAATCTCATCTCTTTATATCTTACCCGAGAAAAATAAAGTTACATTTTGACCTGAAACAACTAAAGTTCGTACAGTTACGAAGTCAATGCGGTGAACGTTACAAAAACGTTTGTAACGCTCATCGCGTACAGTTCATAATAACAGGAAATAATAACCGATTAAACTGACTGACTTCAATCATAGACGGAAGGAGACCGAGACTGAAACCGTAACGTCTAGTATATGTTAAATGCTTTGGTCGAGACGTGTTAATACATATAAAAAAATGATGTCTAAGTCGTCTCTTTCGGAGAAAGCAAATTATAAAAAGGTGACCGAGAACACCTGGCGCCTAGCGCCTGGCCGCAGTCACTCCGGGAGTGTACGTTGTACTTGTACAGCACATCTCCCCACTTAGCGAGCGCCGGCGCCGAGCGGTTTGTCTTTGTCTTACAATAAAATTCTTAAGTTTAAGTTTATATGCGTACGTATCGGTATATCGTTCAGGTTAAAACATTGTACTACTTCACTATCACTACATAGTATAAAACAAAGTCGCTACGCGCTGTTTGTCCCTATAGCATAGATCTTTAAGGCCAGGTTTTACCGCCGCATACCGTAATCGACCTATGTTTGATTCAATTTTATGTCATTAAATACTCTTTTTTTGTTGTTGGGACAAAAATGTATTTGTAGTTCAATAACCATGATAGAGATTACTCTGGTTGAAAACACGATTTAAACAACTTCGCTCGATAAAAAAAATCTTCGAAAATAGCGAAAATAGAAAAATATTTGTTCGTTTTTTCGGTATTATTCAGAAACTATTAAAGTTTTGTTTAAAAAAAATAAGTTAAATGATAGTTATTGACGTTAAGAAGAGCATCTTCTGGGTAATAATTTTAAATCATAAAATATCTTTTGCATTTTGACAATATATATCAGAAAACGCGCGCCGGAGTCTCTCAGTCCGCTGCAAAGAGTGGTCCGCTGTTTGGCGTCGTCGAGAGTGGACCTACGTCACTTTTGCCGGCTCGCTGCGTTCCCGCGTTCCCCGCTCATCCAATTTATAAAAAAATTGTATATACCTCGATCTCATTATTTTCACATAGCATTGCTAGGAACACTTCCAGATTATTCAACTTTCAGATAAAAACCGTACTTATTCAAATCGGTCTGTGGGACAAATGGTCCTACTCAATGGTAAATCTGGTCCGGTCAGTGCCAATTGTACAGTCAGATGGTTTGTTATATAAGCCCCGCAAGATGATATTGCGATTGGCGGCCATCTTGGTGACGTAGTCGACGTGCACCGTGAGTACCGTTCGCAAGTTCAGACCGCGCTTACGTGCATCGAGTACTTGTTACCTATAGCTTTTTGTTTTTGTTATCCTGTTTTATTGTTTAGTTTTGTTACCTGTTACCCGTTAAAATGAGTAAGAAATTATTTAACAGTCGAGCTCGTGAAATGATAATTAAAGTGGGACAATTATTTTGTAAAAGAGAAAGAGGACTCTAAGTTAGTTATCCAAAATATAAACCGTGCCTTAAAAAGTGCTTCGGACACTACTGAGGACATTTTAATGTCGAAGCAACTAGTAATAGACATTTTGAATATTTTGCAAAAACTAATCTTTTATGGTCCTGAAATTTCTTAGAAATATACCTATGGTCATAAACAGCCGTCTCACTACTACAAATAAACCCATAACCCTAGCTTATTTACTTTTTATTACAATTGTTTTTGCTATCTGTACTTTTGTGAATTTGTTTTATGAGATTATTATATTATATTATATATGCGACAATGTAAATCACATGATTACTGCAAAAAAAAATATACAAAAAAAAACCCCATGAGTTTCTTGTGTCTTCTTCTCATGTCATGGAGGTCGCGATCCGAAGACATAGTAGAGTAGATTAAATAAAAAAAAATGACATGTCAAAGAGATATCTTGCTAATATCCGAATGAATAAACGTACTTTGATTTTTGATTTTTTTGATTTTACTTAGCATAATGAAATGACGTGTAAACATATTTTTTTACCAAAAAATAACCATTGAACCATTGTGCAACGGATGACGTCACGCACCTGTTATTGTGACAAGGTTCCATCGCAATATTAACTTGCGCGGCTTATATATAAATTCAATAAAGCTTTTTTGCTGCTGAAAAAATTGCTGAACAGTTTAAAAAAATAATACATACCAACCTAAGAAAATGTACCTGTATACATAATTAGTAATGTGACTGTACCATAAAAGGTATGATAAATAATAAAAACCTTCCCATATATTTTTGGAATAAAGATTTTGAATTTTCTAGAATGTTTTTTATTTCACTACGGAGTATTTTATAGTACCTAGGTATGCCTACTTACTATGGACAAAAAATGTAGGTACTAATCCACTTGCTAGGTAGGCACACTATTATAGCTACATTATTTTATGTACCGAATCCAAAATCCAATACTATGTACCTACTAATTACTAAAATTGATATTATTATTCTACCACGGTACTTGACCTACCTACTGTTCACGCTACACTGTGGCCCGGTACTGTGGCGCGTATTTCGATTGCGAGTAGGCATTGCGCGGCGCGAGCGCGGTGCGGGGCGGCGCCCGGATCGTGCGCTACTTACGTCTTTGTGCGCGGGGGCTGAGGTAGACTTCAATACCTACACGCGGTGGTACAAGAGCGCCTTAACTGATTTTGATGCGGTTTTTCATTGATTTGATTCAAGAGGAAGGTTTTAATGTATGCACCGTGTGAAGCCGGGGCGGGCCTCTAGTTAGATATATTTTAGGGTTCTTCATTTGGTTTTAGTACCAGATGGAACCAAAATGCACATGAAAATGGGCTTTTGAAACAGTCATTCTGTTCAGCAGAGCTTTTAGAGTTAAAGGTATAAAATTGAACTGCAAAATATCGGTCAATTTACGTTGATTGAAACATGCGCGGAAGAAAAACTGCTCGATCTAAAATAGCTAATATAGCGAAAATACCGAGCGACAGGCCGACAGCCGACATGTCGGCCGCCGTAAAGCCGCGCGCCGTCTCTCCCACAAATACTCCTAAAAAGACAAACTTCATATCGAATCTCAGTCGAGTGAGAAAATCAGAGCCATTTTCTGCACTTGGATTTTGTTTTGATTGAAAATAAAACCTTTTTCTAAGGAATCATCGTTCGGTTTGAAAACGGGAGCTTGTTGTTTCAGTTGAGTGAGATTAGAGCTTTCTACGTCGTCGTGTTGTAGACGAACGTGCCTTCTTATTTATACACCGTTGTGCCTTCCACTTGCCACTTCATTACCGAGAAAGGTGCTTCAATCATGAGTAAAAATAAATGGACAATAGAAAACTGAAATGAAAACATGACATCCGGTGCAAATCTGCTTGAAACATAACATACCACCCAATCGTTGAACAAAATAGACTAAATCACTTCATATAACTGATGCAGCAAGACCGATGACAAGCTAAATGTACGGATTCTGTGTTCGAGTTGCATTGTTACCGGTATACCGGTATATACCGGACAGACCGGTAGGCACGCGCACGCAACGATCAGCGGACGCTCAACAAAATGTTTGGAATTCGGTTCTCTACTGCCGACATCTCCCATTCATTTCAGATACACTGCTCTCATACTACAAGGTATTTTTACCTTTAGGCTGGTTTTAGATATTAAAGTGAAGGAAAAGACCATAATGTTTGCGCAGTTCGATGCCGATATCTATATTATATAAAATTTAAAGTCCTGACTGATCTATATATCAACGCAAAGCCCAAACCGCTGGTCCTAGAGACGTGACATTTGGAGAGTGTATTCTTTGTGGTGTGTAAAGATCCCCTAGGAAAGGGATTTTGCGCGGGATCGGGACTTACGCGGGTAAAACCGCGAGACGATAGTTGATTTATATTATAATAGGTAATAACTCAATAACAATCTGATTCAGTTGAACTGAGAACTCAATATAGATAATTAAGCCGGTCTAAACGGGGTATTGATCAATATTAACGTTGTTGTAATAGGTAATGTTGTCGGCAACTCGGCAATCACAAGCGAGGTGTGTACACACTAATCACTCGCAGTCGGTGCACTATTAACTAATTATCGAAGGTATTTGCTGGCGGTTATTACGGCACAGAGTGCGTTATGTACGGGATACAGTTTGCTAAACTACATTCGATAAATGAAGGCAATCGGTTCTCGATATAGTGCAAGACTCAGTTATAACAATAATAACTTTAGCTCACAAAATAGTAAGTAATTAATAAGGGTACGATGATTGAGTTATGAGGGTGTTACGTCGTCCGCCGGGTCGGGCTACACCCGCGTAGGTAGTACAGTAGAGAGGTACACCCGGCGCCAGAGGTCGGCCTCACGGTCTCACGCCTCACCCGAGGACCCCTATAATACATTATATTAATCAACCTTCTAAATTAATCAAAGTACCCAAATTAATTTAATTTTCAATTTATTTTTGCAACAAATTGGTCTACTTCTCATTTACTTTAGGTATACAATTTAGTAACACACGTATTTTAGATAGATATTGCTCTCACTATGATGAGAGATGTGATGTCAGGCAGATTGGTCGCCGGTCGGTGACGGTAGCACCTCGGTAGCAAGACTAGTTGACACAATACTACAGTATTACAAATCAATTCAATTGCACGGGCGGGCATTGGACAATAAGTGTCTTAGTCCAATAAAAGTAACCGGCTCCCTCGCGAGCTGTTGTTGGACGGTTAACGTGTCAGATATTGTTTCCGGTGACGATATACATAGCGTACCTACTGGTACCGACGGTATATCCGAATGGAGCGCACTCGGCGCGGCGCGCGGCGTCGTCTTCAAAGGGCGCCCTAATTAGAGTCATCCTCTCGCTAACGGCACGCGCCTCCAGACTACATTATTTCGGCACGTACACACACCTGTCTCAACCCATTGTCTCTCTATAACTTCATTATACAAGCTCTGATTGGATTACTAATCCGTTCAGATCCCGATACCCTTTAAAGTAAATTCTCATTACCGATTAAATCTGCTTCGAATGTAAATGAAGGTTTCGACACGCCAACGCGGCGCATCACGTGTTAACGTTCGCGATTGACTCTACACTACACGATTATGGG
>OY292395.1:25370911-25425225 GCA_958496205.1 Idaea biselata | reverse complement strand
ACCTAGTATAAGGTCCAGATGGATTCTTTCATGTGCTAGTTACGAAAAATGCAGAATATTTTGATAGAGAGGAATTATAAATGGATGTATCTACCTACATAACACCTATTATTGGAACAGATAGCCCGCGCCATCCCGCGCGAACGGCTAACTTGCCTGATACTGCGCCACGGCAGGTGTTGCTTAACCTGCATAATCGTACGCCACCACCAACCACTCGAAGATAAGATGAGATTTTTTCAACTCAAATTTGAAGACGTGAAAATAAGTGAGACGGCTAGCGAGCGTCTCTCTTTGTAGTTTCGTGATCGGGTCGAGCAAGTTTTCTAATGGAAGTACCAAAAGTAACATCTGCGTGTCGAAGGGCGGCGGCGGTAAATCGGTGTTGCCATCAAACTATCAAGTGTCGTTACGACAACGCGACACGACGCGACGCGCTCTCCGTGCAGTAGACAGTTACTGTTATTGATAAACGCGTACCTACTAAGTCGTACACTAGCGGACATATGTTTTCTTTCTGTCACAAAGTGTACCACAAGTAAAAAGCAAAACATGGTCGTACGACTAAGGTGATAATAACGCGTTTATTGATAATCCAGTACGAGTACAATGTATGTCGGACGCCAGCAATACTGGCTATGGCGCATGGCGCATAGCGGTAGGGTCCGTTATGTGTTTTTTTGTTGTTATAGCAAATAAATGTCTGTCTATGTCTGTTACGACGCAACGGGCGCGGGGCACTAAACTCTCAAGTACCTAGAGATACGTACAAACATTATTGCTCGTTTCGAGAACAACAAATACAAACAGTTCGTTAAATATTTACTCATTATTAACAAGCAATTAAAGCGATGAAGTAAAACAGTTGATGACCTATCGCGGCTCTCGTAAACGAGACGAGACATAAAACTCTTTACAGACGTAAAGATAGAATCCAACACTTTATAGCTACCATAGAGAGTACATCCACAACGTTCTCCTGTTATGTATCTATGTCAGACTCTAGAAATAATGATACATTTCAAAATACAAGCCAGACAGGCATTAGCTTCTATTAGATTCTGCTAAACTCATGGAAGTTGTACGTAGTACTTATTACTTCTGTGGCGAAACTACAGAGGAATTGTCAAACATTGTACCCACCTGACATTGGGCATTTCTTTTCTATGTAATACGAGTTCTTAGTTACTTGAAATAAAAGTTTTTTTTTAATTTATTGTTTTATTTCTCAAACGAAACCTCCTACTGAATTGTACTGGTACAGATTGCACGGCCTAGAACTAAGGTAAAGATCCTGCCCAGACAATACTATTAATAATTGGTCTTTTCATCTAATTTTACACGATTTATACAGCGCAAGCAACTTTTTGAATCCACGCATTGTATGGCTCTGTGGTGCCCATGACTTATTTAGGTGGAGTAGGCCTGCCCATGCAGCATCCATAACCTCCCAGCCTAGTCAGTCATGCCCAATGGAAAGAGGGAGTCAATAAGTCTGGCGGTCTGTTTTCCTTCAGCTTCATACCGATGTTAATAGATATACTCGCAGATAATCCTTCTTTCCTTTTTTGAGTTGAAAAAACTACGCGGAGTGAACGACCATTGCATTTCTAAGTACGTCAGTGTTTAGTGTCTACGTTTACAACCGTTGCGTCGCGCGTTCTCGCGTCTCGCGTCGAGAGTCGAGAGTCGAGAGTAAACTCCGACTGAACAATGAACATACATAAACACGCAATGGCCGAATGTTATCATAAACCTGAAATACGAGGAATGTTCGTTCACCGGTGCACGATGAACCGTGTACACAGCCGCACTAAGCGCTTCACTACGTCATTTGCAAGCAGAGAGGTACATACAGATTTAGACTTGTTTGTCTGTATTCGGAGGCCCTCAAGTCACGAGCGAACTTTATTATCTTCTAGGTAACCGTGCTACATCTTACATAGCATAGCAACTTATTGTTCAAAGACACTGCTCAAACGCTGGCGTAACTCTATTGTGTGTAGTGTAGAAGATTCATCAGTATGTCCGTGAGTCGTGACAGGGCGGAGTGGCTTGGAGCTGCAACCCAATGCGACCGCGCGTCGGCGGTCCCACACGGCTCATGTGGCCGCCGCACAAGTTCATTATACGGGCGTCATTAAATACTGGCTCCGTACGTCCTTTTATGGCAAAACTTTGATCGTATTATAAACGGACATTATTTTTTATCTGTACGTAGGGGGAAGGTTAGGTAGGTACTTAACGTCACTGAATATTATACCTTATCGGACTCTGGATCTGAACGCGCAGGTGAACTGCACACCTTGCGAACATACGAGCGAGATAAATTAAACCGATTTTGAGAACTTTATTATCTATGTATGAGCTTAAGTGATGCTGATGGATGACTGTTGTTGATGAACCAAAATTTGAGGCAAAAATTGTTAATCTTCGTATCAGTCTCACAGCTCGTGCACTGCTTCAATAGGCATACAAGAAACATACAACTTTGTTATACAACTGCGATGTATTTAAACCATTAGGTTTAAAAATAATTGAATAATTTAGTATGAAATAATGAAAATGTAATAACGTTGTTTACATTAACACCCGCAATAATACTCAACTTATAATAACATATTAATATCAACAGTGGGAGTTTAAACCGAGATCATTATTCAAAAAACAAGCGACCTCATAGCATGAAAATACATACATACCACTTATAATACTAGACGTATGACATACATAAATAAACGAATCGTTTTACTGTCTCATCACGTCATCAGAAAGTAGACAACATATAGGAACAACTTAGTTATAATTCAAATTACAGATATCTATACAGATTTCTGTAATTTGAATTATAACTACGCGGACTACGCGCTTATCATGTATTATATTACAATCGTCATAATACTATGACGATTGTAATATAATACATGATAAAAAAAACCCCATGAGTTTCTTGTGGTTTCTTCTCATCGGAGGGCGCGTTCCGAAACCACAGTAAAATCTCGACGTTTCAAAACGTACGTATGTACCTATATACATCGTTTTAAATGAATAAATATAAATGAATTTTGAATAGGTATCACTTTATTTATTTATTTAATAAAAAAAATCAATTAAACAGATTTATTTATTTATTTACATAGCTTAACAATCCAACGTACACCATATAAAAATGCTTGAGGAGCGTTGAGCCAAATATAGTGTCGTTTTGGTGTTAGTCTTTTAACAACCCATATAGGCCGAGGCCTGTGCTTGGGTATGTTAGATCCTATTTTATAAATAAGTTTGGCGCGAGACAGTCCTTTACATACACATGCATACTCATTAATTATTTATTTTACACACATACATACATGCAACATTAAATAGATAGAATAAAAATTATACAAAAACAATTAAACAAATTAAGGATTAAAGATTTTCCCTATAACCAGTAACCTAAATGAGTACCTACCTGCTAATGAACACTGACCAAACATAGACGGAGATCGTTTGAGGGTTGTGACCCTCCCGTTTGCTCCCTAATCGGGAGGTTACCTGATATTACAAATACAAATACTCTATTTCGTTTCGTTTTAAACTTAGTACATATTAAACATTATTAAATGTCTAATTCAGTAATATGTTTAAATGAAACCAGTCGGTCGGTATACTCCACATATACACTTTACATGTAAGTTAATTACCGGTAGGTAGACGAGGTAGGTACGCGGTACGCGCCTGTCGTCGGCCCGTAAAGGGGTATGTATTTTAAATAACTGCCTGAAAAAGGTCGAAGTGGGGCCCCACAGCCCCACTTCGTCCCTCTGCCGGGGAATGCCTATTCAATGAGCTCTCAATCACTCGCCTAAAACGTTCACTTCCCTTCCCTTACACTTGCGAGTTGCGACGTAAAGTACTTAATCAGTTATTTTATTGCCGCGAGGGAAAAGCTTTCCTCCATTTTGTTAAAAATAATTCTTAAAACCACAGTTTCTTACAGGTTGTTAACCTTACGTTAAGTCTGGAAGATATCTTAGCTAACAAAAGGAGAGTTTTGTACTGTCGGTCTATGACGCGCTTTATTCATCACTTCGAAAAAAAACGTTGTTATTTTTGTTTTTTTTTTATTTCAGAACATTGATTTTGGGTCAATGATAAATCCACACGAAATAATTCGCACATTCCGTGCTAATCCTTACTTTTTTCAGTTTGAATCGGCTCAGTGAATGGCGTGAGAAGCAATGTTCATACATCAATGACCACAGTAACACCTCAGTAATCGAGTTTGTATATCCTCGGTTGGGTATAACTTTTTGAATACGTTCCGTGTTCGGTGTGTTTGAATAGAGTCGAGCGGTCGCGTCGCTCGTCGCGTCGTCGATATGTTTATTATACAAGGTGGATAGGATAATACAACATTTTTTTTAACTGGACATACCTACACACGTCTAAAGTCCACCTACCAAATTTCAACAGAATCAGTTGAGTAGTTCAGACACAGGACACTATTTTCCATTTTTTTAATTTGCTACACGATGTATCTAAAAACAAAACTGTCACCAGCGCCAGGCGGCCGCGGCACCGAGTAATAATCTTACAGAGAAACAGCTTGATACAAGCCCGCGGCGCGGCGTAGGTACTTCACTACATGCGCAGTTATGTGTGCGTGACCTCTCTCACCGACAGTGTGCCGACGGGTTCACGTACGTGAGCCGAGTAGGCTCTTCGGGCGGTCTCGGCAAACCCGAGCGGAAAGCGGTGAGTGACTTTTCACAGCTTTGCGCACACATAGCTGTTCATGTAGTGGAGTACCTACCACCGCGGGCTTGTATGAAGCTGTTGCTCTGTAGGATTAATACTCGGTGGCCGCGGCACGTACTTACACTGTGCACATGGGTACATGGTGTTCGTATTGGTTTTAATTGTTTAGGATATTTAGTTTGTTTGAAAATTTTACTTTTTTAATTTCAGTTCTCTGATTAATTATACAATTCCAAACTATTCAAACATATTTTAACAACCCAGGGTTTTGTTTAATGTTGTATCGTCCTATCCACCTTGTATACGAGTAGATGTGATGGCGGGTCCCCTCCGTCTGGCATAAACTTTTTTGTCATAAACACGAAAGGCATAAAACGTTACGCATAATTTTTTAACGCATAATATTCATTAACGTAACACATAACGCATAAACTTAATAGTCATAAAAATTTAAGGCATAATATTTTTGTGGCATAACGATCATGACGCATAACATCGTAAAGCATTTTCTTTAGAGTATAAACTTAAAGATATGTTTTTTTTTAAGTTATCTAGAGGTCTGCTTACGGATCCAAGGTGTGTCACCGGACCGATGATTTTCGGTCATAACTAGTTTTAAGGTTTTAATACAAAATTGACTTGGAATAAAGAAGTTACTATAGATTCTTCTTATGTTTTCGCGATGTTGTATTGAAATTAAAGACATTTTTCGGTTTGAATCGCGTGGTTTTTATTACTTTTAGCATTGTTACAACGCTCAACGTTTCGAGACCTTTCCAGGTCTCTTCTTCAGGATAGACTAAGATGTGATTTGTCATTCTAATGTATTAAAAAGTTACAGTGAGACTACCGTCTTATTATTTAAAACTATAAAAAAGTAATAAAAACCACGCGATTCAAACCGAAAAATGTCTTTAATTTCAAGAAGTTACTATTTAGCATAATGTTTATTTCATATGAGGTTCGATTTCTATACATAACGCTTTTTTATTTACTTATAGTATTAGGCGCTTTAGCGACCGCGGTACGCTCGCTACGCTCGCTTGGCAAAGCGCTGCGTTTAATCATGTTCTTACATTAACCTTACCTATCCTAGTCGAGATGCTCCGTATATTTTTTTCTTCAAAGTTTAGTAAAACTAGCCAAATTTCTATTATGCGTTGTGCACTTAAAAAAAACTTACTCACTTTATAAAATAAAGTTGTGATACCATAAAATATTTAAGCAATTCATTTTTATGCGTACCTAATGAGTATGATGCGTAAAATATTTATGACAAACATTTTTATGCGTAATGTGTATTATGGCGTAATATGTTAATCCCAAATGTCGGTTATGGCTAAAATATTTATGCCAAAAGTTTTTACGCGCAATGAATGAGTATTATAGAAAAAATGTTCAAGCCAAAATCGTTATGCCTTTCGTGTTTATGACAAAAAAGTTTATCCGAAAAGAAGGGACCGCTGTGATGGCTCGGTCGGTAGTAGGTATGTAGGTACGAGTATAACCTACAAACATCGATACTCGAATTGCTCTCTGCAAGTTCCAGATTGCCTATGGGCAGCGTGCAGTGTGCAGTGTCCGCGACGTCATCTGTCAGTTCGCTATTTGTACTCGAGTGTATGAGTTTTATTGTTATTGTTGATTCTCTTTTTGCAACCGTGCTCCGACGCGACGTTAAGTGCGCTATATTTAAGAACAAATGGCGCCATTTTATCGTCAATATAGTGGCACCGGATCGTTATTGAATTTCAGTCTAGTGGTAGTAGGTACATTACCGGAATACCTAGCGAACAGAAGTACCTAAGTAGGTACTTAGGTACCATGCAACCCGAGGCACATACTGTTCGGGACAAGCTGTTAATAACTTATTAAACATTATAATCCCCCTCAAAAACATTTTCATGTAAAATGTAAAGGTAACGAAACAGCCAAGCCACATATTTTTACCTAAGATATTAAGTTTGTGATTGTGAAGTAAGGTGCTTGTGGACTCGGGGCGTGTAGAGCTATAAGCTTGGCTCTTCATTACATCTGATAACTTTTTGACAGTGCACATCATAGGGTCTCGCTAATCGCGAAAGTCACACAAACTTTTAACTTCCTAATATTAGTAGATAAAGTAGGATATATTTATTTTTACCTAAGTAAATTTCTTTTCAATTCATTTCCAATAGTTCGTGAATTAACGATTTATACGCGCCGCGCTGTTCGTTTAGGCCGAATATTTTCATTGTCCACCACTCGTTTGGCCACCACTGGTGGATGAAGAAATATCTTTTAAAAATCATCCTCGTTGGCCACCACTGGAGACAGCGGTACAACTTTCTAATTGCCAATCAATGTTTAGACCTACCTCGAACTCTAACACATATTTATTAAGTGTTTTGCGCGCACTTCATTATATCCCCTAATTTAAAGGGTAGGGGTGAATTATAAAAAATCCTTCAAAAAACGGACAAAACGTTTCGAGAAAAGGTAGGTAGTGGCCGTACGCTTCGTTGGCTCGTCTTACTCGACTCGTTGGCTCGACCGCCAACTTACCGAAAACTTACGAAATACTAGCTTACGAAATACTTGCAGATTCGAGTCCCGCGGATTCAACAACGTAAGTCCCGTGGGAATATCAGTAACAATAGCCAATGTTACTCCTCGATAATGTAGCTTTCTATTGGTGAAATAATATTTGCCTCAGTTGTATGTCGAACCGTTGCACGTGCTGTCACATTGCGATTATCTTTTTGAAATCCATAAGAATGCCTTTTTGCTTATTTACAAATGCCTGAATCATACTTAAAGACAAATGTTTTTAAATACAATAATTTTATGAAAATGCATGTAGGTGTTTCTAGCTCATTTTTCGAATACGCAATGTTAGAATATACCGTATCTACTATTTTTGTTTTTATCTAATTATGTAACGTTGAAGTTCGCAGTAAAGACGCACGGGTTGCTCATAATATACTCGTACAACAAGTCTACAGTTAAACGATGAAGTGAACTGTACAAGTAACAGCGCGGACCTCCGCCGTCCACCATCCACGAATTGATTCACATTTTAATGAAAGAGAGTGACCTGTCAAACAGCGAGCGTCGCGTCGCGTCGCGCTCTTCCGCTCTCGTTTGACGAGGTGCCTACTTACTGTATACCTACTTTTCACAATTTTAAATGAACAGAATTACTTTCAGCGAAGTTGGTCGCGACTGAGGAAATTCTGTTGCTTTTAAATTAAAATTTCTGATCTTTAGTTAAAGGAAAACTTCGTGGAAATATCATCAGTGTAGCTAGAAACAAACTTAGCGCTCTGGGGCGTGGCGCCGATTAAAACTGTTACAAACTCGATGAAATGGATTACGAGATTGTATAAGAAGATCGTACGTGTTGCAGCTACGTGGCGATGGCGGTCGGAACATCCCCCGCACGAGGGATGCACTCCTTCCTTCCGCAAGGGGGTTTGCCCGACTTTTCCTACAATTTAACAATATCTCGACGGTCGACGTTTAAAAACTAACCGACACTCCATCCCCGGAGTGTTTCCCGACTTGCCTACTGAGACTCCTGCGGTCACCTCGAGGGTTGTCACCTCAAACGTGCAATGTAATCCAATCTCTCTCATATTGAACGAATAATCGAATTTATGTTTTAGGTGTGACTTATTAATTTGAACACGGCAGTCAAGTCAAAATGTGCTTGTAACGGTCCTTATATTACCGATAACATTATCAAGTCACCTAACGATCAGGCTTTCATTCACTTGAATGTCAGTTGATTGAACTACCCTTAAATTTGAACGCGATAGTGACAGTTCATTCGGCCATTCGCAGGCAGTCTTGTGCCAGCAATCAGTAAGTGAACACCATGTAAGTACGATTGAATATTGTTATTTTATTTGTGATTTTGTGAGGATAATTTAATTGAATTATAAATAATAAGTTACAACCTTAGTGATTGTTTTATTTCTACTTTATTTCGTCGATATTCTATGACTATAACAACTCAGAAGAGGGATTACAATAAATGGCTCATGCGCAAAACGTCTCTTTCGCACAATGTCTCTTTCGCAGAAGGTCTCTTTCGCACAATGTCTCTTTCGCATATTGTCTCTTTCGCAAAATGTCGCGACGGGGACTTTGAAATAAATTGCGTTTTCGCAAAATGTCTCTTTCGCATAATGACTCTTTCGCACATTGTCTCTTTCGCACAATGTCTCTTTCGCAAAATGTCTCGACAGGGAAAAATCATTTTTAACAACTTAACTGTCCAGTGAGTCACATACGACTCATACTGAACTTTAGGAATACGTTTATTCCTAACTTTAGGTCATGTTCAAAGCCAGTAGATATTTCATTCTTGTTTTCTTATTTTTGTTTCCTTAATTTATCGTGATTTTGTGAAAATATTTAGATGTTTAATTTTACCCCAACGAGGTTTAATTACATGGAGTACTAAAACTCAGAAATCATCAACTGTTAAGAGGATGAAATTGGATTACTTTTCTTCCACTACGCAATGATTCCCGTAATAGATTCCTTTTGTGTTTGGTACGAAGTATAACACCATTTCGAATGACCTAACTAGGTACTTATATCTTGAGTAGAATTTCGAAACGTAGAGTGCTAGCGTAGTTTTTCATAGATTAGTGAGCAATTACAAAGAGAAAAATCGCTTTCGAGTTTCAGAAAATGGGAAGCGATACGAGAATGCGACTGCGAGAGACACCGCTCACACCGCCGAGACGATCTGAGCAGCCAACGGGGTCTGCTCAAAATAGCGAAAACCGGAACAGCGAAGGACGTGGCCGTAGTCGCACGAGGCGTAGTAGCCATCGAAGGCGACGTAGCCCCAGTCTTAGTGAACTAGTAAGCTCACGCCGTAGAAGGCGAAGCCGCAGCAATAGGAGTCGAGAAAGCAGACAGCGCAGCCGCGATAGTAGACGCCGTAGTCGTTCGAATAACCGTAGAGTAGACCAGAGGAGTAGACGAGTTTATCATCGTGACTCAGACCTCCTTGAAAGAATCAGTCTATTAGAAGGTGAACTATA
This sequence comes from Idaea biselata, assembly GCA_958496205.1. Lineage (NCBI taxonomy): Eukaryota > Metazoa > Arthropoda > Insecta > Lepidoptera > Geometridae > Idaea > Idaea biselata. The sequence continues at coordinate 25,415,443 of OY292395.1, read as the reverse complement.
CCGACAACATCAACGACGGTCTGAGGAAGATATTTCCCGCAAGAATGCAGCTGAACAGTCGACCAGTGGGGAAACATCCAAGCCACGAGCACGTGATGGGCGCAATTCTCCGAGGAGCATCTCTAGAAGTCCCGACAGGAAGAGAACAAGGTACGAAGATCCAACTTATTTACTTAAGAATTTTATGAATATTTTAAAAGGGAAGGATCGTGAATCGTTTCCTGTACTTAATGTAGTCCCCGAGTTTGATCCTCTTTCGAAGGAGCAAACTATTGATATATGGTTAAACAAAGTAGACGAGTGTGCAGAAATTTATAGTTGGACAGACAAACAAACGATTCACTACTCCTTGCCTAAACTGACCGGTCACGCTAAAACATGGTACCAGGGATTACCTTCTATCAAGCATTCCTGGACAGAATGGAAAATCTTACTACGCGAATCTTTTCCTTCAACTGAAAACTATGCCGAACTGTTGACAGAAATGCTTGGTAGGAAAACACATCCTGGAGAATCACTAGAGTTATACTATTTTTCAAAAATAAATTTACTAAATCGTTGTAAAATCTTTGAAAAACAAGCAGCTGACTGCATTCTATTTGGCGTAGAAGATAAAAGCGTTCGGTTAAGTGCTCAAGCTGTTAAAATTGAAAAACCTGAGGAAATTTTAGAGTTCTTTAAATCAGTTAAGTCTCAGACGAATGTAGTAGTTGATGCTAGGAAAGATAGTAGATATAGAGATTCCAGGTTAACGGTTACAAATTTTTCTAATAATCAAAAGAACAGTGAGGTGTCTAAAAATCGTTCTAGAGCGAATGTTGCATGTTTCAATTGTAACGAAACTGGTCACATGAGTTATCAATGTCGTAAGCCACTGAACAAGTGCTCTGAATGTAATTATTTGGGACATAGTTCTTCGTCTTGTCCTAAAAAGGGTAGCGTTGGTAAACCACGTGGCAAAGACTTGTCATCTGATAAGCAGGATACCTCAAAAAGCGTACTCGAAGTGTCCATTGATGAAAATAGTAACGACAAGTACAAACTAATTATTAAGGTGAATGGCGTAAGCACCCCTTGCCAAGTTGACTTAGGAAGCCAAGCCACCTTGATTCGCGAGCGCGATGCCCTTAAGCTAGGGCTAAAGTGGCAATCTGTGGATGGTCCATTGTTGAAAGGGTTAGGCAACGTGCCTTACGTACCTATCGGTAAATCCTTAGTCTCTATCGAAGTACAGGGAATAATAGAGGTCAACGTAGAAGTATTTATAGTGGTCGATTCACTTATTAATATTCCTGTTTTACTTGGACATAGCTTTACCGAACGACCAAATATAAAAATAATAAAGACGGCCACTGATCTTCAATTTGAAATGATCGATTTAGATGAAATAAAATTTAATCTGGTTGCATCCAATAATTTTCAGCTTGAAGTAGGTCAATTACTTCCAGTATTAGTTAATAGTTCCGCTCACAACTACAACGGTAGTATTTATGTTGGGGGTTCAGTTAGGGGTGAACCCGGAGTAGAGTATTATCTCTTACCGGGCGAATATTGCATAAATAATGGGCAGGGCTACGTTTTGATACAAAATCTCGCTCCCGAAGTCCTATTGTTTAAGAGTGGCACTCTTATCTCCAGAGCAAGAACATTATCAGCGAGTCAGCTAGAAGTGTTTCAGTTGAATACCGACTGTAGCGGTCTAGACGAAGTAGAATTTACAATGGGTAGTAATTTAACAACTAGTGACAGGACGCGGTGCCAAGATTTGCTGCACAAGTATAAAGATTGTTTTTCTTCCGGTTTACATGACCTAGGGTTTACAAATGTTACGGAAATGGAAATACAACTGACTGACTCGACACCTGTAGTCTATAGGCCATATAGGTTGTCACATTCGGAACGTGACTACGTTAGAGGTTTGGTTGAGGAGATGGTCCAGCAGGGCATAGTGCGTGAATCTAGTTCTCCTTATGCGAGTCCAATCGTGCTTGTGCAGAAGAAATCGGGCGAGAAAAGGCTATGCGTAGACTACCGTGCCTTGAATCGGCGTACTAAGCGCGATCACTATCCGCTTCCGCGGATAGAGGATCTTTTAGACCAATTATCAGGTCAGACCTTATTTACTACTTTAGACCTTGCATCAGGGTATCATCAAATTGCAATAGCGGAAGAATCTAGGGACAAAACAGCATTTGTCACGCCCGATGGGCAATTTGAGTATAATAGGGTTCCTTTTGGTTTGGCCAACGCACCCGCTGTATTCCAACGCGTCATTCATAAAATTCTGAATAAGAGTGTAGTCCCATACGTAGTTATATATATGGATGATATTTTAATTCCGGCGAAAAAATTTGATGAGGGATTAGAGCGCCTTGAAAAGGTTTTGAGCTTGCTACGCGAAGCGGGGTTGACTCTAAAAATGGAGAAATGTAATTTTTTTCAGGATAACATAGTATTTTTAGGATTTAAAATAGATAAAGAAGGGATTAGTCCAGGGGATCAAAAGACTCAGGCTGTATCTAAGTTTCCTTTACCTCATAATCAAAACGACGTCAGAAGATTTTTAGGTTTGGCCGGTTTTTTTCGAAGATTCGTCAAGGACTTCGCTCTTATAGCTAGGCCATTGACTAACTTGCTTAGGAAAGACATTACCTGGCAGTGGACGGACTCTCAGCAGACTGCTTTTGAGACTTTAAAAGGGGCACTTACTGAACGACCTATACTGGCACTCTATGATCACAACGCTGATACCCAACTACATACAGATGCCAGTAAGTTCGGTCTTGGAGGCATTTTGCTGCAGAAGTCCAGTCTCGAGCCGTGGAGGGCCGTCTCATACTATAGTCGTCAAACTACTCCTGACGAACAAAAACTCCATTCTTTTGAGCTTGAGACTCTCGCCGTGGTCAGCGCATTGAATAAGTTTCGTCCGTACCTTCTGGGAATAAAATTCACCATCGTTTCGGACTGCAATGCGCTGCGATCGACGTTCACGAAGCGAGATCTGATCCCCCGTATATCGCGCTGGTGGATCCAGTTCCTTGAATATGATTGCAACATTGAATATCGTCCAGGCGATAAAATGAGCCATGCAGATGCCCTAAGCAGGGGGGCTATACTAGGTGAACCGGAATGTGCTCACCTTCTTGACATACTCACAGTTAAAGTGGATGACTGGATTACAACAGTTCAGTCAGCCGACGACGAAGTTAAAAGGATCAGAGAAATATTAGAGGACCCTGAAACTTCGAAGATCGCAGCCATTCACAAAGAGTATCAACTCAAAAACGGGCGTATATTTCGCATCGTTGGAGACGGAGAGTTAAGATGGCTCGTCCCACGGGGCGTTCGTTGGCACGTGCTTAGGGCTAACCACGATGACGTAGGCCATTTCGGCTTTGAAAAAACTCTACAGCGTATCAAATCCTTGTTTTGGTTCCCAAAAATGAGAAAATTCATCAGAAAATATGTGTTAGCATGTCTCGAATGTGCACACCACAAGATTCCATCAGGGGCTAAAGAGGGAAACTTACACCCGATCCCAAAAGTGGAAATTCCACTTCATACCCTACACGCTGATCATCTCGGTCCCTTCCCGCGAAGCAAGCACGGTAACACATATATTCTGGTGATTGTAGATGCTTTCACGAAATACGTCAGCTTGACTGCCGTACGCAGCACAAGGTCGAAGGCTAGTATCAAGGTATTCAAAACTTTTTTTAGTATGTTCGGACTACACCGTCACGATTGATTACAGATAGAGGCACGAGCTTTACCAGTAAAAAGTTCAAAAAGTTCATTTCGTCAGTAGGGGTAAAACATATTCTTAACGCCGTCGCAACGCCGCGTGCTAACGGCCAGGTCGAGCGGTATAATCGCACGATTCTGGCGGCCCTAGGTAGCATGACTCATAAAGACGGTAGTAGCACCTGGGATACTTTTCTGCCTGACGTACAACTGGGGATTAATACTTCTATACACGACGTCACCAAGAAAACGCCCACAGAATTACTATTTGGGCGTAAGGTAGGGACACCTTCGCAGGGCGTGTTAAATAACTTGACGGAAGATATATGTGAACCGGTTGAAAACCAAAACATTGAAAGCATTCGTTCAGAGGCGAGCAACCTTATAGTAAAGAATCAGGCTAAGAACAAAGAGCGATTTGATAAACATCGAAAAACTGCAACAAAGTATAAAGAGGGAGATCTAGTAAGGTTGATACGGGCTATAGTCACAGGTTCAGGACAGTCAAAAAAATTAGAGTCTAAGTGCCAGGGCCCATATCGTATTAAAAAGGTTTTGCCAAACGATAGGTTTCTCATAGTAGATACACCACTTACACGTAGGGGTAGGGCATACGAAAATGTAGTCTCAGCCGATAAAATATACCCTTGGCTAAACTATGATGCACCTGGTTGTTCTTCAAGTGACGAGAGTATATAGATAATTAATCATTTTGAACTAGTTGTTAAGGTTAATAGATAATAAAACATCATTGTATCAGTTATAAACATAAAAGATATAGTTTGTCTTAATATTTGAGTTCGGCTTACCATAAGATATTATAATAGTTGAAGTGGCTAAGGTGCCATAAATTAAGTACACGCATAGAGTTTAAATTAATATGAATGATTGCCTTGATTTAGAGATTACTATGATTAATGATTTTAGTAGATTGTTATGTAAATACGAGGTTGACATTATGGTGGCGAAGAGAGTAAAAGAAGTAACCCCTTTTGTCCAACCAAGATAATGATCAATGTCGAAAGGGAGATAAAGCGAAGACGATCAAAGCGAGGGCGTTAGCATGACTCAGAGCTTAGTTAGATAACTAAGCAAGAGTGTTGTGTTTAACGCGCAGCAAGGACAGTATAGTGGTGAAAGATTTGAAGTAACCCTAAACTGGCTAGCTATATGTAAGTGTTAACTTAGTTGATTAAGCATTTCGTTAGATATTAGACTGTTAGATATTCACTGTTAGACTTGTCAGTACAGTTTTTAAGTATAAAGTATGTATAATTTGTTATAGTACATATTTGTATTGTATAAAATAATAGAGCATTCAAACGAAGGGACTCGTTTTGTGACGGATGGCCGACTGTAACGGTCCTTATATTACCGATAACATTATCAAGTCACCTAACGATCAGGCTTTCATTCACTTGAATGTCAGTTGATTGAACTACCCTTAAATTTGAACGCGATAGTGACAGTTCATTCGGCCATTCGCAGGCAGTCTTGTGCCAGCAATCAGTAAGTGAACACCATGTAAGTACGATTGAATATTGTTATTTTATTTGTGATTTTGTGAGGATAATTTAATTGAATTATAAATAATAAGTTACAACCTTAGTGATTGTTTTATTTCTACTTTATTTCGTCGATATTCTATGACTATAACATGCTATAATATTTTTTAATGATTTAAGCAAATAGCAGTGATATTCTCGTGTCCAACCCATTAAAGTCCCAAACGCCTCAACTTCGTTGAATGTGAAACTTGCCAAGTTGTAAAGTGTCAACTCTTTTGTTCGGCGACCCTGCCTACTCTTAGTTAAGATTTTTTTTAATGAAACCCATTAAATATCTAAACGGGTTTTGTAAAATAAATCCAAACTGTACCTACAAGTAAAAGTTTAAAGTTAAAGTTTTAACTGTGTTTCCGTGTGACTTTAAGCCGTGGATTTCCTTCATCATAAGAGCGATGTTAATAGCGCACATGAAAAAAGACACATTGTTACGCGGTCGGCCGTAATGACCTTCACTATGAAAGTCGGGGTAGTGGTAACTAGACCATCACTGCTCCTAAAAGACTTACCAAACCAAAAACTGCAAGTATATCAATAGGCTGGGATGTACTTATTAGTCTGTTATTTATTATGGGTGAAAAGAACAGCTCGAAATAATTATTTGTATGAATAATAAATCTATTCGATATCAAGCCAACTTCAGGAAAGAAACGAACGTTGAGGACATTTCTTATTTATCACACAGAAGATTAATCGTTTCATATACATAATATCATCAGTGAAAAAAATTAAAAGACTAAAGTGAATTGGAACATTTGGCACGATAGTTTTTTTTTTAATTTCTACTGTTCGAAAAACCTATTATTTTGAGTAAATAGTGTACTCCCAGCCCTGTCGCCCTCCTCAGGTGAGTGAATGAGGCACGATGCACCCGACCTCTGCGGTGGCACCCTCCGGTGGCGGACACTATTTACAAACTACAAGTACTTTGTTCCTTCCGTGGTAAAGGCGACAATCCAACGCCATTTTAGATTTTAACATTAATTTATTAAAGGTATAAGTAAAATTGAACTTTAATTTTCAGTTAATAAAGTATGGTTTGAAACGTATAAAATGCGAAGCTATGAGCATTAATGAATGGTTCCGGCAACTAGAATGGATAAAGTTTCGATTCGGTTTGTTTTGAGAAACCGCTCGTTGAGCAGACAGCAGGTGAAGGCAGGTAAGTTTCTACAATCGACAACTTTAGATTATCTCTAAAGGAATCGAAACTCCTACAAAGTGTAGAGAAGAACGAGCGAACTATTCCGGCGGCATCTGTTCACAATACGAGCATAACTGGAGCGGGCGAGGAGCGAGGAGCGAGCGGAAAGAGACCTATTACAACTTATTTACTTACTGAGCGAGTCCGCTCGCGCTCGCGCTGGCTCAGCGACTCGAAGTGAATGTAGGCCTCCACCGCTCCCTGTGTTGTGCTACTCACCAGTCGTTGACTTGGATTGTTTATTCGTTCCCACTTCATGGTCAAACGGTTTGAGTTTCATCTAGGTATTCCGTATAAATTTATAATGTAGTATATACTAAAAGAGGGGTGGCAATTTATAAATAGGTAGAGTGGAGGTGATTAATTTGTAATCAAATGGAACCGCAAGGCGTAGGTACCTACGTAGTTCATTATTATAGTCGGTTCAACTTATTGTGAAAGTATATTTGAAGTCTCCTTCTATAAAATAATAAAATTGCAGAATTGTTGGCGGTTAAGAACGACCGATCACTTCCGTAGGGTTGCAATACTTGCGGTGCCGCCGGTGTTACTTGCCACACTGTCAAATACAAAGATCATTTCTATATTGATCGTCATGTGGTGTCATCTGACTCTTGAGTTAATAGAGTCTACCATAAGATGTATCTGAGTATATATAACGCCCAAAGGGAGCTTCCTTTACGGCTCAGGCGTTGTGAGGTCCTCGTAGCTCAGTAGATCAGAGCGTCAATTATGCGGAAGTCATGGATCCAACTAAATATTTTTATTTTACCTGTTCATGAATGTACCTATGATACCACTGTATTTCATGTAAATAAAATAGAATTTTGTATTTATATTCCTGTGAGGGAACTGCACAAACACATTTGTAAAAGGCAAATAAAACAAGAGATGCAAACATAAAGTACCAACGTCTGCTGGCTGCAGTCTACGCGGGTCGCGGACACATACACACACACAACACAACACAACGCAACTTTGTAAATTGTTCGGAACAGTTAAACAATGTGGTTTTATGAAATTAGTAGTAAAATGTGAAGCCATTCCGGGCGGAAACCCCTTCGTTTTTACAGGCTGCAGTCATAGACATATAACACTTACAGACTTCATAATTACCTACAAAATTATTATTATTACTATAATAATTACACATAACGGACACATAACTACATTTATAACGATCGTTCGTTAAACATTTACATCTATGGTAATGTCACAACAGTACTTCACCCTAACCTAACCTAGACACGATACAGTGGAATCAAGATGAAAGTTCTTTAATGTATGGAATACTTGTAGACTGGATAGGTTTTATATATTGTATCTCTAGACGTGCGGACACCGCAGCCGGGAGGGCCGGAGGAGGGAGGAGGCGCGAGGGAGGAGCGCGGCAAGGCTGCAGTCGCACCTCTTGCAATTACACAGGATACATTATATTTTACAGTACCATTTCTTGAGATTGCAACACAGAACTTCACTAGCTACTGGCTTACACGGTTTACGCTAGAAACGACCTGTAAGGGGGAATATAGACGCGAACCGAACAGTCGCCCGATTCTGCATATCGACGACTGCATCTATCATAGCAAAGGAGAGAACAATCGGGACGGGTACGCGGATTTATTTATAGGTACGTATTTTATTAATGACGTACCCGCCGCTTACCCGTCCCGCTCTGAACGCGCTCGCAAATCGCTAGTGTGAAAAGACCCATAACTGCAAACTCATCGGCCAACATCTTTGCAATTCGCGCTTTTTAGTAAAGCCCGAACGGCGCTGTCGGTGCAGTCGGCGCGATCGGCGCGGTCGGCGCGGCGCGGCCTTCTCGCGTGCATCAAAGCGTTTCTAGGTAAGATTACATAAAGGAGGGATGTGCGAGCTGTGAACAATCGTGCTCAGAGATGCAATGTGACACTCGCGACGCGACGCAAACGAAATGTTTGTGAAATGTAGGAGGTACCGTTTCGCTACGTGCGTTTGTATTATGTAGTAATGTAAGTACCTACATGCCGGTTGTTTGTTGTTGACAGGCACCTACATACTATGTACAACTATGTTGCGACTGTACGTAGGTTACGTATACAACTTACACGTTGAAAACGGAACATTTGTAGGTATACAAAGATCTCGACATTTCGATACTGTTGTACCCGTCGTAGTTAATTGATTATTAAATGCTTCTTTATGAACTCCGATATGTTTTAAACAAGATTAGTAATTGGTTCGTAACATCAAAGCGATAGTTAACCAGATTATCTCGGAAGTCTGAAAAAGCAGCTCAACTCTGCAGTATTATACTTTGAAATGTAACTAATACCTAATGAGAATATAAATGCAGATCGTGCAGAGTTTAATATTCATCACGAGTCCCCGCGACTGCGTCACGACTCGATCTCCACCGCCACGCGCCGCCTCCGCCCCGCCGCCGCCTCGCCTCCGCCCCACCGCCGCCGCGTCGCCGCACGCCCGCCCGTACTGCGCCACTATCACTGAACTATCCAGCTTTGTTGAACCAGAGTTCTCTAGTTTATTTACAACTAGCAGCGCCCAGCGATTTCATCCGCTTAAGTCGAGATCCCGGAGAATATCGAGTTAGTAGCCTATATGTGTAATTCCGGGTCTCCAGCTACCTACCTACATACCTATATAATTTCATCGCAACCTGTTCGGCGGTTTTGCGTGAAGGAGCAATAAACACATACATACACACACACACAATCTTTCATCTTTATTAATATTAACAGAATTAGGTAGCCCAAAATGCCGCCATAATACCGTAAAAACAAAAATTCATTTAAGAACATAATCGAATGAAAATAACCTGAAGGTTCTCAACGTTATCTTGTCATGCTAGTTCGCGTTCTGAGAACTAGTTAGGTATTAAAAGTCAAGATCCATTTATCTTTCCTATTTCTAATGCTCTAGGCATCTTATTACAAATATTTTTATGGATAAATCTCGTTGTGGTCGAAGTTTTAAAGATGTATTTTGCTTTGAAATTACTTATCAAAGTAAAGTACTATCAAAGGTAGACAATAGACATTGTGTTAGGTATATTATTATTATTTCCCTTGGTCACGGCATCACACTTCAACTTTTACACATATTTCGATAATTCTTTTTTTGTTGTCTATTATATAAAAATCAATCCCTATTTCCCTTGGTCACGGCATCACGCTTCAACTTTTAGACATATTTCGATAATTCTTTTTTTGTTGTGAGCGCTATTGTCAGGAGAAGGTTCTTATGAAAGAAAAAATGCTAAACCGATTTTGATGAATTTTATTTTTTTATACTAAACGACAGGACAACGTCTGTCGGGTCAGCTAGTAATAAAATATTATTCAAAGCATATTCAAAGGGTAGACCCATCTGGATCGAATGTAACACGCAAGTTCTACTCGTATCTAGATAACTTGAGAACCAGCAAAGTTGGCATTTATTTCCATTTCACTAGTATTTGTCGATTTTCGTCGAGCGTAGTGTTCGTTCGGCATCTTGTTTACGAGCCGGCGTCGAATTGAATACACGATAGTAGGTAGTAGTTCGTGCAATATGTATGTACGAGGCAGATGTCGCGTTCACACTTCCCTTATATCGCGGGAGACTGCGAGCTTCCACTGTACGAAATGTGCCCGCAAAAACCGAACTTTCAGTTGTGACATTCAGCTGGAACATTTCGTAGTCTGTATAATTGAACCGCATGCAGTAACGTGTACATACCTACGAGCTACGTCTCCAAATGGAACGGAAATAATATAATAAGTAAAACAAGATATTTGAGTGCGGTTGTAACGTCGCTCGATCAGTTATCTCGACGTCCGCGTCGCGTCCGCGTCGCGTCGGTAAGACGGCGCGGCGCTCGCTGGATGCACAATTGCACATATCTACTGCAGTCCAGATTTATTGTATATGCTGTAACGTTGGGGGATTGCCGCTATATTCTACATTTTACTATTTATTTACTTCGGTTCTATCTATGTACAATCAGAAACAAAAGTACGTATTGCGTATTGCACAAATACAAACGAACAAATATCAGATATAACCCTTTGTTTATATCGCCGCACGTTGTTTACGACCGTCACCGCGCCGCCGCAGCGTCACCACCACACCACATGACCCACATCTGACATTGCACTAATATGTTTCATCGAATTGCGTTTATTACAACAAGATAAATCTTAAATTCGGATCCTTTACAGCTACAGTCCCAGCAATCTTCTCCCGAACTATCAAAAATTATTAAAAGCCCTTGACACCGATGCAGAGACGGCACACAACCGCACGTTGTGGTGAATAACTATTAAGGGGACCGACCCAATTGAACTGGGAAGAGGCCCGGACTGAAGACGAAGAAGATGTTTATTTCAGTTATAAGTATAACACTCGACTCTACAAACTCGAGAATCCTTTCAATGGAATATAAGAACGAGCAACATTCCATAGACGTATAACAAACGAAATGACAAGATTCGAGAAAATTTCGAATTCGTATCTAAAAATGTAGATTGATTAATAGTCTGTGGAACCGGCAAGGTCGACAGGCAGCGACGTGAATTCAATGAAATTTAAATTGTAAATGAGGTCGAGAGTGCGCGGAGTTAAAAGAAACGACGTCGACTCGTGGCGAGCGGAACTACAGGAACTAATTAGTGGAATGGAGCGAAACAGCTCCGTGCCCGCATCGCCCCGCGCGCGCTCCGTGCCCACATCGCCCCACGCGCGCTCCGTGCCCACATTGCCCCGCGCGCGCTCCGGCCACAGAGCGCAGCGCCCTCTGTATTACAGGGACCAGGTGACATAATAGAGAGCGTTTCATTGACAGGATCATCAAACAGTCGCAACGCTCGCGCTGTAGTCGCCAGAATATGTCCTTAAAATTAGTTTTATTAACCAGACTATATTGATGTTCTACCCTTTTTTCGGAATGAAATATGGAATGCCGATAGCCTAATAAAATTAAAAATATAATTTGTAAGAAATAACTTCAGCTCCATTTCGATCTGCGGGACTGGATTTGTGAACAGTACTGTAGATGTTCGTGGCGGCTGTGTCGGCAAACGGTTATACCTTCCGCTAGGGCGAGTCAATAATTCATGTCATGAATTAGTGAGATTAATTCCTTGCGATCCGAGTATCACTGGTACCATTAATAGGTAATCAGTCGTCGGCGCAACCGCGCGCCGGTAAGTCGGACCCAGAGGCCGTCTCGTCATAGAGTATAGGTAAGTTATTACGAGCGGGCACGAATATTTACCCGTAACGCTTGTGTAGTGTCTGTGGATCGGCGCGCGCTCGTAAAGTCGCACTTCACTCCCAGACGAGCGTATTGTGTGTTTGTACCAGCTCTTTCCAATCTACCTATAAGCGAGCGAGTGCCGATTGCTGACTATACAATGTGTTATAACCAAAGCACGACTTTACCGGTCACTCGCCGGACTCTGCGGTGGTTCATGTTCAAACTAGATAGGACCTTGCGTTATCCGGCCGAGGCGGGATAGGAAAGGGAGAGGGAGGGGAGGGGAGGGGGAGTGTTAAGGAAGGCAGTTGAACGTCGCTCGTCGGCGGTAACCGTTCCGCGATAATGCCTCGAGATACTGCCCTAATGGCTCTCTCACCGCCACTTCATTTACAAAACTCATTTATTTATACTTACGTTTGTCTTGTTTATACCCCTAATTAACCTTAATCTTATTTTAATTTAATTGATGTTCAATCTCATTCCGAGAACAATTGATGGTGGTCAATGTTTGTGTTCCGGTGGAAACGTCAGAACATTCATCTAACGTGATCGAAGGTTTCTGCTGTTTACGAAGGAAGTTTACTCGCAATCTTTTCAGGAGTTTATGCGTGAAAATATAATAATTATCATAAATAGAGTCGCTCATGACATGACTCATGAACTCGTGACGTAGATGTATCGTAGCGGCGCTACGAAGTTACGACATCCGCTACGAGCGCTACGACATCTATCACATTTCACGGTCGGTTTCATGCTAAAGTGATGTAGTCAGGACATAACGGTCGCCCGCGTCCCGCATCCCGCATCCCGTATCCCGTATCCCGCGTCCCGTATTCCGCGTAATCCGGGAGGCGGGGAATCCAGAAATCGTTGATAATATACCGCTGCCATTGTTCTTACATCGTCAGACAGAGCTGCGATCATAACAGCAGTATGTATACCACAGCTCGTCATTACAACGCAGGTTAAGGTCTCCGCCCACTGCGTCTGAACCAGTACCTACATGCAAGGAATGCGACTGGGCTGTCAGATGGCTTAGATGCAACTATCATTAATTTTGCTTTGTAATACCTCGACATACATGAAATGTGTTCGTGGGTTCAAACATCGATCGTTGAGGTAATTGTTTGAAATATATTTCATATAATATATTTCTATAACTATAGCTATGCTATAACTGTATATTTCGGTCTAGACCCAAATTATCACTCTGTGCCTGTAGCAGTGGAAACAATCGATTGTTGGTGAGCCGAGGCCGAAGGTGTTGGGCCGTAGAGTGACAGAGAATGGTGGTCTATTGATATATTTTTTTATGTATTCATTTTTATTTGACAATAAGTAAATGATTCAATTGTTATTACCAATACATCGTCAGCACAGCACCGAGTGTCGGAAATGCAAATATTATCGAACGAAGTGTCGGTAACTCGGCACCACACTGTACTGCGGTATTCTGTAGCAATAACTGAATGCAGTTCACATGGCGTGTTGTTTTGCAGTGAGGACTGACGGCGCTGCACATTACACTGTAACCTATTTAAACGTATACATACGTATATATTTATTGTAACAACTAAACCTTTTACTACTTACAGTTCAGTATAGGGGAGAGTCCCCTAGCGCCGAACGGCATGTAGTACCGAACGAATGCTGTACTGTAAGTAATACACGAACAAGTACGATGATTTGTCGTGCAACGGAGAGAGACAAAGCTAGTAAGCCAGCGGGCGGCGCGCGAGCTCGCAGTTTTAAAGCTTTGCCATTAAAAGAGAAAAATAAACAAAAGAACGTATTTTCGTAGGCAACCCGAGACTTCGTGTGTTGTGTGTTTAGAAGATCATGATGAGGACTGGATTCAATGCAATTCATGCAAAAAATGGGCGCATGAGGCATGTGCTGATATACCAGAGTGCTCTGCATTATATATTTGTGATGGATGTCACCTTTTTTAAGAGAGTTCGGCCATTATGTGCCATTTAATATAATGTGTTCGGTACTAGGTGCCACAGTATAATTGTCCAAAAATCGATACCAAAGAGAAACTTATGTTAAAACATATAATTTGATTATTTTTGTATGTTTTGTTCATTTAAATTAGTGTCTATGATTGTTATGTACCTAATAATTTACATTAAACGTTTAATAAAAAATCCGTATCTGTTTAACTGCCACCTAAGCTTAGGTGTTCGGCACTGTGGGACTCTCCCCCCAGTTAATGATATTATTATTGAACATCTTTAACCCACCCTCGGTATATTGACTCGTCGTGGATTTTGACTTCCGAAACGAGAGTCTTCCTTGTTTAGTCAGAATATAATTCGGGTCATTGCAAAGGCGTATATGTATATATACGTATATACCAATAGTTCACGAAGTTTTGAACCACCTCATAGATATGTAAACACATTCTAAACAGATCTTTAAAAATACCGACTCGTAATAGGTCGTACGTCTGGGTACGAGAACACAGAAAGACACAACACATGTCAAATGTATGGCGACTAAAGTTCGACTCTTAAGAGGGTGGGTACTGTTAGGTACCATTTCCATACAAACATAATACCAAAATAATTTATAAAAAATTTAGTTTTCTACCCTAATATCGGTATTATTCGGATTAAGATTTTATTTTTATAGGGCCCCCACTGTTTTCCAAAATATTCATTCGAAATGAAATAAAACGAAGAAACATTTTTTTCATTTTTAAAGCGTAAATTACTTTTTATTGGAAATAATATAAAAGAAATGAGATATAAATGAGATGTAAACTAGTAATTTACGCTGGAAAAATGATAAAAATGTTTCTTCGTTTTATTTCATTTCGAATGAATATTTTGGAAAACCTTGTGGTGGGGGCCCTATAAAAATAAAATCTTAATCCGAATAATATCGATATTAAGGTAGAAAACGACATTTTTCACAATTTATTTTGGTATTATGTTTGTATGGCAATGGTAACAGTACCCACGTTCTTAACACGAAGTTGCTGATAATCCTAGTTGATTCCGACCGTTTGATCTGATCGCGTCTGTACAGAAACATCATGCAACGACTATAGACACAGACGTTCCGAATTCCAATTGCAATAATGTCTAAAGTAGGACAGGTTTGCGTTTCGACAGGTTCGGTTTGCGACGATGGACCGGGCGGTATCTGGCTCTCACGTAACACGGGATTGTTTTCTAGCTTAATCCGATCATAAAACACCGCACAGTCAGCACCGGTCATAAAGCTCACAGCTGATGGTTCTACCCAATCCGACAGTCTTGTGATTGAAAACGATTCATAGATATTTGCTCTCTTCTATCGGCCCAATAATACGAAGTAGTAAAACACTACTGCACGACCTCTAGACCTCTCGAGGCAACCGACACAAGAGTAGATCAAATTTGAAAATATTTTTCTCAATAAAAACCATTCGCATTTGTTTACATAGGATAGGCTAGCATTTGACCTCATCTCACCTGATGGCGCGCGACGATGAGGTCGACGGTGTCACATGCTTTCCAAGAAGAAACCTATTTACTCTTGACTTGAAGACTCCAAGACTCTAAGGTTCGCAACCTTGGAGTCTTGGAGTCTTTGAGTCTTTGAAACGCAATTCGGAGCGGCAAGTTAAGCGGTTGGTCTCAGTTGTTATCTCTGATAGCAGTATTTAGGTCAAGTTAGAGGGCTTTATGGGAGACCTCAAAACTAAACATTAGGTAGGCTGTGGACGTGTGGTTTCAGAACTCGCCTAAATTATGACTATTGTTTTGAACGATACAATTTGTTATGACGTCGAACCACACTAACAAATAATTAGTGGTAGTCTTCACCGTGCGTCCGCCCTTCGTATATAATAACTATAACTATCGATACAAAAAGAGCTACGTACAACAGACACACCGACGACAATGAGCCCCCCAGGAGCCGGCCGCCGCGGCCGTGGTATCGACAACTCGCATTCAGAACGTGACGAAGGTACCGTAAACAACACACTACAACAACTACATCATTTACCTATTGTGTCGGTAACAGATACTATTACTAGAAACGACTGCAAGAACCAGCGCGAGCTGCCCTTTGGCATAGTTTACCTACAAGTTGTGCGCCTCAGCGCTGTTACCTACTATGCCTCTGGCTTCATGTGCCACTTCTATTGTTTCATTCATACGTCCAATCGAGACCATTTTACGAAAAGTAATTCAGTTCTTGTCAGCTAGTTTAAAATACTTTTAAATTCTAGACACATTAGACAAGGAAAGGCATAGGACATTATTATAAAGGGTTCATTAAAAATGTTTTAGTGGAGACGTGAGGTTGTAGTCCTTAGAGTTCGTTTCCACAGTGCGAACTACCGTGCGAGCTACTGCCTAGCCAGCAGACCGTCCGCCTGAGCTGTCTACCTGCACAATACATAGCACTCGCGCAAGTTACTCGTACGTTACGTCGAAACAGTGCAAGTTACTACAATGCAGCTACGTAATGGGCAGGCTGACTCGTATGCTGTATATACAAAATATACAATTCCCTATAGCAGTGCGGCGGTAGGTATGTAGAGGTTTTGTATTTTTTTGTAAAAAGAAGTATGAATGCTGCGTGTAGCGACCGCACACTCGACACCGACGCGCCACGGTGCGAGTGACGTGTGATAAACGAGGCGGCGTGACGCGCGCGGCCGACCTCTGGCGTGTACCGTGTCCGTGCCCGAGACCGAGACCTGCGGGCATGTCCGTCCGACATACTGAAGTAGGTACCTATTATATCACCAGTTGTGAGTCGAAGCAACGAGTTGTAGTGTAGATAGCGATCGTGCGGATCGAGTATACATTTCAAACCTATATGATTCAAACTAATCCGTTTCGTCCATTGGTTTCGTCCCCTCCCACACTTAAATCAATATAGACAAACTACAACACATGTCATTGTTTTCTTACAATCGCTTTAAAAACGCTTTTTACGATGTACAGATACATATGATGCCAAAATGACGTGTTGAAAATATTTAAACACTTTCTCTGATGTTCAGGTAAAGGTAAGGGTACGTAATCCAGAGATGGAAACTATTTGGATGTTAATTACCGCGTCGTCGCTTGCTGTAGGCTCGAGCACAGGCGGTACACGCGTTACACGCGTTACGTGCGGTATTTACAGCGATACATGTTTGAACAATGTTCATAAGATATGGGCTTGTAATTAATGGCAGTAGTTGTTAGCGAGCGCGGCGACAGGTGTCACGTGAAGTAGACGCAGACCAGGCACTCCCCGTCGCGTCGGTAGATGAGAGCGAGCGTCCCGCTCGAGGCGTCGGCGAGGCGTCGGCCGACGGAACAGTCCCCTGTCTGCGAGCCACTGTTGCCTCACGCACGCACCCCACCGCACCGATATTAGGACAACTAATCAACTGACAACACCTATACGAGCAACGTTTACACTAAATAA
This sequence comes from Idaea biselata, assembly GCA_958496205.1. NCBI lineage: Eukaryota > Metazoa > Arthropoda > Insecta > Lepidoptera > Geometridae > Idaea > Idaea biselata. The sequence goes on along the minus strand of OY292395.1, from coordinate 25,398,258 downwards.
CTTGACAACTATTATATATATACCTACATACAATGTTCGTGTATGCATATAGATTGGAGGTACACTATTATAGTGATTGTAGGAAGTTTGAATGGATAGACTTATGTGGTGTATAAAATATGTGTATCTATCTATACTAACTGTCGAAATGGGTGCAGCTCCTCTGCTGCATGCGATTTATTTTTTCGTGACTGATCAAAATAAATAGTGGCCAAGGAGCGTATTATTCTATCGTCATCTATCTATAATATATTCTATATGTATAAAATTCTATGTGCCGACTGACTGACCCATATATCAACGCAGAGCCCAAACCGCTGGTCCTAGAGACATAAAATTTAGAGAGTGTGTTCTTTCTTTGCGGTGTGTAGACAGACATACACAAAAAAAGGATTTTTGGAAAATCCCGAGGAATAAATAAATAAATTCTGTGAACAACACACAACGCCATCTAGCCCCGTGGTAAGCGACTAAGCTTGTGTTACGGTGACTAGACAACGGATATAATACTTATATTATTTTTCTTTTGTAAATACATACATATTATACATAGAGGGACACCTAGACCAGACACAAATATTTATTTTATAAGCATAAATACTTGCACCCGGCGGGAATCGAACCCGCAACCTCCTGCATTGCAGTCGCGCTTTCGCACGACGCCGCCACAGAGGTCGTCATCGAATCAGGAATAATTCGGGTGAAATCGCGGGACAATAGCTACAATAGTTATGACATAAAATGACTTTAAAACTTGATATACGATATATTCATGAACTAGAATGCGATGTTTGCTGATTTCAGCAATTTACTGAGTTTCGTATTCTATTTCTGTTTTTAAGCATATTTTAGGTCAGATAATATTAGGGAAATAAAATTGAGTTTTTGTTAATAAAACGTCCTTTTATCAAACACACTTTACACGTTTATATAAATATTCTGTTAAACATTTCACGCACAACATAATACCGCCCGCCTCGTATATTGTTCATAGACATATACTACTTTTTATTGTTTTCAATAAGCATCTGCATGAATCCCCCGAACTGTTCGAGTCCGGGTACGTTAGCGGTCTGGTACCAGTCCTTCTCCTGCAGCTTGCCCCACCACTCGTTGAGCCGCTCGTACTTGGCCTCGACCGGGACGAGCTTGTCGAGCGAGGACACGGACGAGACGACCGATATGTCCGCCAGCGTGATGTGCTCGCCGGCGAGGAACGCGGACCGCTCGAGGTACTTCTCGATGACGGCGTACACTTCGTTCACTTCGGATATCTGCTGCGGAGAGGGTCCCGGGGCCTTGTCCTTCACGAGGCTCGTCACGATCGCTCTGATCTTCGGGAAAACGATCGAAGCGTCGAAGAAGAACCGCTGGTCGATGAGAGCGCGCGTCCTCAAGTCGACGGGGTACAAGACCGCGCGCTTGTCGGCGCCGTACTTGGAGGTGAGGTAAGCGAGTATCGCATGGCTGTCCGCCAGCAGGAAGCCGTCGCTCTCCTCGAGCAGCGGCACCGTGTGCAGTGGGTTCTTGGCGACGAACTCCGGCTTCATCTGGTCCAGGTTGATGGTGTTTACCTCGACGCCCTCGAACTCCAGCCCGAGCAGCCGCGTCGTCATCAGCACCGCCCGCACCGGGGGGCTGCCGTCTATCTTGTATATCTTCAGTACCATCACTACAGTTTGTCAGGTCACGACACACTACACACTACACGGTGCGACCACTACTTTATGTAATCGTACTTTTATATTTTATACAGTACGTGGTCCCGATAACAGAGATAACAGCGTTGGCGACTTGATATCGATACCACAGCGATTAGTCTACTACAGAATTGATTAAAATCATGTGCTTATCTAACAGTATTGATTATACCTCATTATAATGATACCTAGATCTACTAATGTTAACAACAAACCATTGCGTTTTGACAATAACTGCGTTAATTATCATCTTTAGACTTAACAATCCTATGAACATGATTGTACACGATGTTCCGGATACTTATTATTTGGATCCAAACCAAGTATCAATTAATTAGTTACTCGAAATACTTTGGTAATTTCACAGAATGTCTAATTTTTTCTGTAGTACCAAGGTAAAGCTATCAATTATTTATTACTTAAGGATCAATAATTAGAAACTTGTGGATAAACCTAGTTTGCGGAGGTATTTTAGAATTAAGTATTTTATCGTACCTTAACTGAAACTGAAGCTTATACAGTTAGAAACTACGGAGGTTCTGTGTCCATAAACGTTGAATTGGTAAATGTAAACATTAATTTCACGCACCATTTGTGTAACCACAGTTATTGAGGTCCGTCGCGCGTCGTGTCGTAGTGCGGTGCGGTAAGGCCTTGGTTTGATTGTACTATCATTTGGTTTGTAAACTGGACGAGGAAATCAATTAGATGGCATTACGAGTCGATGCGATGGCTTCCGGAAACGGTGAGTGTTTGAATGTCCATCGTCGGTCGTCGCGTCGTCGGTCGGCGGTCGTCGAGCGTGGATCGTGACTAGCATGCACGCCGCTCACTTGTGTCCGCTCGGAACGTACCGACACGTGTCAACGATGTCCATAAAATTGGCTCACAACTTAGATGAAAACAAAAATAGGTAGATACGGTATATTCTAACATTGCGTATTCGAAAAATGAGCTAGAAACACCTACAGACATTTTCATAAAAAAAATGTGTTTAAAAACATCTGTCTTCAAGAATGATTCAGGCTTTGTAAATAATAAGCAAAAAGGCATTGTTATGAATGTCAAAATGATAATCGCAGTGTTCACGTGCTTACGCGGCAACGGTTCGACATACGACTGAGGCTAGTGCGTCAGCTAGACGCAGTTTTATCGTCTAGGACTAGGGACCGTCGTATCTTTAGTTTTTTGTTTTAATCTAAGGCTCACAAATAAAATATGACACCTATGATTTGGGACCGAGAAACCGACCGAGAGAGCGTAGCGAGTTAAGCACCAGACTCTCTGCTTCAAATCTGGCACAATTTGCTTTCAGTACCTATGTATATTTCTTTATGTATGTATGTAAGTTTGTTCTCCTCTAAAGGTCGTATTTTACAACCAAATTTGTTGAAACTTAGTATTTTATATATTTTGTTTGACGTCTGGTATTTTTTCCACAAAAGGAGGTTCTTCAAAACCTCCCTTCTTTTTTAAAATGGTTCCTTTATAAGGCCCTTCCAATAATAAGTCCTCACGAAGTCTACTGTTCTCAGAACTACCAGTTTATTTCCATCCTTCTCGGTCTCAAAGTAAAGTAAATGTTAGAGCGCCCGCGTCGATTAAGTAAACTGTAGTAAAAGTCTCCTCAGTCTCCTTGTCATGGATCTCTGTGTAAAGACCAAAGACAAACGACCGGAACCATGTCAGCGCCGAATCAGATGGTGGATGCTTGATGAAGTCAAGTCCCAGATGCTCGCCTCAGCAATTGGCGACAAATGTGCTAATGCTGAAGGCGAATCGGTACAGGAACACTGGGACAGGATTCAGGTGTCTATCGCTGATTCGGCGCGGTCGGTCCTCGATATGTCTAAGGGAGGACGCAAGTGTGACAAGGAAACTTGGTGGTGGAACGACACAGTCCAGAGGGAGACTAGGGTGAAGAAAGCCCTCTTTAAAAAGTGGCAAGCGTCCAACTCTCCTGAAGATCGCGACGCGTACAGGTCTGCCAAACGTGCCACAAAGAGAGCAGTAGCCAGAGCCAGACGGGACCACTTACAGCCATTGTACGATAAGTTGGAAACGTCTGAGGGGCAGAAGCTTAATTATAAGATGGCACGTACTAGGATCAAAGCGGCACAGGATATATCTAAGTGCCGCTGTGTAAAAGATCCTAATGGCAACCTGCTATGCGAGGACCTCGCGGTGAAGGAGAGGTGGCGCTCTTATTTCCACGAGCTGCTCAATAAGCAGTATAAAGAGGTGCAGCCACCGGAACTCCCTCCGAATCTAGGACTTGTGCCACTGATAACGCCTGAGGAGGTGCGCAAGGCTCTTTGCTGCATGAAGAATCGGAAAGCTGTCGGCGCCGATGGAGTCCCCATCGAAGTATGGAAGGCTATGGGTTCTCGTGGTGTGGGCATCTTAACCAACCTTTTTAACCGCATACTCGAGACCGGCAGAATCCCCGCCCAATGGCGACTGAGTGTTATCACTCAAGTGTTCAAGGGCAACTGATCTGTGCAGGAGTGTGGAAGTTATCGTGGTGTAAAGGTCATGTCCCACACCATGAAGCTCTACGAGCGTATAGTTGACTCTCGGATCCGGAAGAAGTGCACTGTCTCGGAGGGCCAGTATGGTTTCCGCCCCGGTCATGGTACCGAATACTTGGCTAGCAATACCACAGATCCCACACCTGTCTGCGTAGACGGTCACATGGTCGAGCGGACAGACCAGTTCAAGTACTTGGGATCTGTGCTTCACGAGTCCGGCGACATCGATTGTGACGTCAAGTCCCGCATTTCGGCAGCTTGGGCCAAGTGGCGAAAGGTAACTGGTGTCATATGTGACCCGAAAATGCCGGTTAAACTGAAGGGACAGGTCTATAAAACGATCATTAGACCCGTCCTTTTGTATGGTAGTGAGGCGTGGCCATTGCTTGAGCGACATAAGCAGGAGCTGCGTGTCACGGAGATGAAGATGCTGCGCTGGATGTGTGGAGTGACGCGAAAAGACCGCGTCAGAAACTCCCGCATCAGGGGCAGCCTTCATGTCCGAGACATTGCAGACAAACTGCAAGAATGCCGTTTACGGTGGTACGGCCACGTTCTACGAAAACCGGCTAGTTACGTGAGAAACAAATGTCTTGCCATGGTGCCTCCGCCCGGCCGCGGCAGATTGGGAAGACCCAAGAAGTGCTGGCTTGACGTTGTAAGATCGGATATGCGTGCAAATGGCCTCACTACACGGGATGCCGAAGATCGTGCGAAGTGGAGACGTAAAAGTAGGAAAGCGAACCCCAGGCTCTCGAGAGAGATGCAACCGGGAACCACGCTCGGATGATGATGAGTAAAAGTCTCCTCAAATATTAGTTGCAATTATAGGGCAAATAGACCACTTAATTCAGTACAACCGAAGTACAACATAATAGTCTCGTCCTGTATCGCTGGAAATCACTGTTAAAACTTAAATCCCGGTCGGGCCCTTGTTGCTCGCCCGTTGTCCGGACAGAATTAATTAATGAAAAACCATTTGGTTTGAAAAATTAATCGGAACATTCGAGCGGGGTTCGTCCATGCTTACACAACACAACACCGGTGTTCCCGGAACGGAGGTTTCAAATATTTACAGGCGATAGACGCTCACACCGATACCTGCACACACATATACTATACCGTGTCTATACCTATAGTCGTTGGTCGTATTACAACCCGGGCGAGGGTAGTCGCTGGTCGCGTGGTCGCCTGGTGGCGTGGTCGCCTGGTCGCCTCGTCGCCGCCGGTTTCTATAGAATTAAACTCTACACACGTTTGTACCTACTCTCTTATTCGATCCGACCCATGTTCGTATCAGTTTATAAAGTGTGTCAACGTACCGACTGACAATCACAAACATGTTTCGACAAATATAATTATTAGGACAACGACCGGGGAGGCTGTGTTTGTCCATGAAACAGGGAAAGGGCGGTATCGTATGGCGGGGCGGTGAGGAGCGGTGAGGGGAGCTACGGGGCGGCGAGCGCGGTGCGGTCACCGCTCGCGAAAAACACGACTAATCCAAACAAAGCTATTCCTGTAATACAATAGCAAAGATTAAAAGTTCCATCTACAAGCTTCGCTATATTTTTGTAAGTAAATGTTTCGAGAAAGTTCGTCGAGGGAACTTGTTACATTTTGTTAACAACATCACAGAACAGGTGGCGAACGGGAACGAACGGTCGACGCGACCCAAAGAATAATAATCAAAGTTCTGGAAAGATACTCTCATGAATATGCCTCCGTAGATTAGATGTCATTATTTGTGCGTTAGCCATTAGGTACATGTTGCGGCTACCTACTTTATACGAGTCTGGGGTTAGTGAAACATACTTTCCTGGTATGGTAGGTGTGTGAAGGCGTCCAAAACAGTAAGGTTACTCTTAATTGTAACAGCAAAATGCAAAAATCTCCTCGAACAAGTCGTTAGGTAACGTGGAATTTAGCTAACTATTCTTACCATAAGAAAAAAAATAGTATATGGTTTTGTGTCACCTAGACCAGGGGTAAGTAAAACCGTCGGGCTAAGTGGCAAATTGTCTCATTCTTTGTAATTATAACTCTATTTTATAAAAACTGAAGAGGTAAGTTATTTATCACTTACAAAGATAGATAGATAGATAGATAAACACTTTACTGCACCAAAACACATACTTAATACTAATTATACAAAGAATAACTTAAAACTATAGTGGTACAATGGGCGGCCTTATCGCCTTTGGGCGATCTCTTCCAGGCAACCAATAGGTAAGGTAACCTTACAAAGGTAAGGTTATAAACTATCGAGGATTACTACTTTTTTCGTAGCCGTAGAACCTGGTATGGCGAAAGTGGACTAACCCGTTTCTAACCCTATGCAACGATCGTAGCGTAGTAAAGTTATGTCAATCCTGGTTTATCGATCTACTAGCTGTGTCATTTCGAAAAACCCTTTCTTATCGGATACCTCCAAAATATACAGAAAATAAATAATCTAAAATAAAATATTAAATACAAAGATTAAAACAAAGATTTCACACTCTGCAAATTTCAGCTCTCTACTATCAGCGGCAAAGCATTTTATAGATATGGATTACCACAGAGTACATCTAAAATAGTTTTTTGTTTATTCCTGTGTTTCACTTGACCCAGAGATTCACTTAGCCCACCTACCCTTATATTGGTAGATATTTATAGGGACTTATGTCGGTATATATGGTAGATCACATCGGGAAAATGGCCGATATTATTTATGTATAATATCTACTGGAACATTTTAAATTCAAATAATGGAAAATAAAGCTTTCGAAATGGAGAGAGGAAAATAAAAATCGAATGGAGGCTCGATAAAAAAATATTTCCCGGGACCAGATTTTATTGTATAATTGAAAAACGATTGAACGATACTGTATTTTATGGCGTCTGCTTTAACCAAATTGTTTAAAAATAAGTTATTGGTATAGTGTTTCCAATAAAAAAGAAAATGTTGAATAAAAAAATGAGTGCTTTTGAGGCCTTACTCGCAAGAACACACGAAGAGGTGCTTTCTTAAATTCGACCCGGCTGGAGGGCTACCCGTGGCGAAGCGGTTTAACGCGTTGGTTCGGATTACCAATAGTCGCGGGTTCGAATCCCGCCGGGTACTAGAGTTTTTGAAAGCATTTTTTCAAAAGCAGTATTCCTAAGTGTGGATTAACACTAAGAAATGATGTTTAAAAAAATGAGTTTCTAAAATGGTCTTGGTGAGGTTGAAGCCCTCGTCTTCCCGTCCTCTGCATCGCCGTTGTGGCTGGTAATCCATGAGTTCTTTATCCACCAAAACCATTATCAGGTCAAGTTCCACAATATCGGGAGAGATGCTATGAACCGAAACGATGGCGACAGATCATCTGATTAACGTGAACGTACAGACCACCCAGGTTACAAGTGGTTCAGTTGAACGAGATAATTGTGAAGACTACCCAATGGTGAGACGATCCTCAGTCATGAGGTGTCGACTACAGAGTGAGAAGACCGAAATGAAAATAATAATATGTAACTGTTGTCAGATTTCGGCGTCAGTTGTTGTAACAGAGCCGTGTTGTGTCGGCAGTGATAAGCCGAGTGGATAAACAAGGACTAGATGGTATCAGGTGATGTGGTTAATCCGGGCGCGCGCCCTGGGCGCCGGGCGCATCCACCCCCCGCGCGCCCGGGGCGGGGCGGCGCGGGCGAGCGCCCGGTAATGAACCCTCGTTACACTTTATATTAATTATATCTACGTAATGAGACGATACGGTAATACCGCCCGCTAGCTCGCATTACCGACCTAACCTTGTAATCGCAATCACTTATTTATTTATATCTAGTAGAGTGTATCGGACCTAGGTTGTTATGTCAGTAATTAGGTATTACTCGGTTGTCGGTGCGACCCACTAGCTGGTGGGTAATGGAAAGTTTAACGTTTTATATTAATGGCTATCATTTCAGATAATTGAGCTGTTTATCGGTAAAGAATCGGTCACGAATTAATGTAATATTCGGCAGCTTTGTAATTGAATCTGCAGCGAAATTATTAATAGACCACCAAATTGGTAGGTATTTGTATCGGGTGTAATAAATCTGCAAACTATAAGTACCTATCGTTTTATTTTGGTTACGTTTTTAACAAGAACTGAGGCCTCCCGGGTCTTCAGGGTCGGGCAACCACCGCGCCGCGACCGCGCGGGCTGAGTGGGACGACCTGTCCCACAGGTCTCACTGCGGCCCCTCATTTCTGGCCAGAAAATGACCATTGCGGCGATCAAAGGCCATCGGAATTGACTCCATTCACTATACCGACAACACTGATTCAATCCACCATTCTATAATACAGTACGATAAACATTCTGTATTGTACCAACTGTATTCTTTTCACGGTAATGAGTTTGTTCTTTATATATTATATCGCTTGTTTTTACCTACCTGTGGATTTTGTTACAAATAATCAGGTCGGTACAATTATATGGAATGAATACCGTAGGTACGGGGCGAAAATAATTAGACATCCCCAAAATGGGTAGTTTACTGTTAATCCGGGGTTCCGTGTTCTTCCCTTCCAAATGGATTTAACAGTAATGCTACTGCTAAACGGTTACATACCCAATGCTTTGATCCTTTCAATCACGTTTGAAACTTCATATGACGACACAAGACTTAACACACTGCGTATGTAACTATTCACTATGTATACACCATTTATTTTGTAAAAGGTTTCTGTAATAACGGTAACAGAATACGTTTTCTTATCATGAACCTCTCGGCTTACATTGACATCGACTTCGCCGTGATTTGACGACGTTTTCCGAAACGGAGATTGTTCGGGAAGGTCGCGGACAGAAATACTCGAGTTAATGTGAGTGAAGTGAGTCCTGTAATGAAGCCCGAGTTCGAGTTCTATATTATCGCGGCAGTTCGTTGTCGATATTACAAGGACATTGACTGGTGACATTTTCGTATAAATATTGAGAAAGTTAGATTTGTAAAATTCATTAGTTTAAGGTTCTTTTAAGGTTAAACTAAATATTAACACAAGTTCACGACCTTTCGAATGTTCGAGTCGGCCGAGACAGTTGGCCGAGCGCTATGAATGAACGTTGCGGTACCGTGCGGTACGTGCGGTGCGTGTGATACGTGCGGTGCGTGCGATGCGTGCGGTGTGCGGTACGTGGTAATGTGTCTAATCCAAGTCTTCTATGACTTGAATAACTCTCAGCGTGTACTAAAAAGCTTTTTAACAAATATAACACAAATCAAAACTGTAAAATCTGTTAAAGACAGAGTCAATTTAAAACAATGTGATAGTGTAGTGAGCAACTCCCCCTTGACCCCCCCAGGCGAGGGGAGGGGGAGGAGGACCAGCCACGTGACCTCCTATCAGTTTAACTAAACGATCAAACACTCCGACTGCGGCTATTACGTTTACCTTCTAAATGCATTATTAATTTCAACTCTATTTACGAATCATCCGAGAGCGTTATCTCTCGCCACTGAAACTTGAACCTTATCGTATACTGTTAAGATCTATTTTAGATTGTGATCGCGAGACACACATCGTATTTTATAAGGCAGAGTAAAGCTTCCTTTTTGTTATCGAAAACTATTTCTCAAGATCCATTAGTGCGGTATCGGCGGGGTTTCCGCCCGCAGAGCTCTGTTATCCGACTGACTGGTTCATTCACGAGGGGAACTTCTTCGGGGTTATAATTGAATGACGATTGATAAAACCTAATTCAGAGGAATTCTGCGCAAATACTCAAAGCTCTTAAGAAATCGATGTGACGAGTCTCTCGACCCGGGCGACCGCGACGCGACCCAATGTATGTAGATAAACGACACGTTAGGATACTTTTTAGGGTTCCGTACCCAAAGGGTAAAAACGAAACCCTATTACTGAGACTTCGCTGTCTGTCTGTCTGTCTGTCCGTCTGTCACCAGGCTGTATCTCATGAACCGTAATAGCTAGACGGTTGAAATTTTCACAGAAGATGTATTTCGGTAGCCGCTACAAATACTAAAAACAAAATAAAACAAATATTTAAGAGGGGCTCCCATACAACAAAAGTGTTTCAAAAACTATAAGGAGTAGAGATGGGCCGACTAGGGGTTCTGCCGACTAGCAGACTAGCCGACTAGTCGGTTTCAAAATTGCCGACTAGTCGGCAATTATAATTCCCAGATATTTGGGTTAATCATGACTACTCGGTGATTGTTGGTATTTTTGGATAAATTTACACTTCGAAAGCTGTAACGAAACTTCCAAAAAATGTTAAAATAAAAATAAAAGATGGATTAAAAATATTCATGGAGCTGAGGCATAGTTATGACATTTTAGATGTTTGATGTTAAGATGATGTATGTGGGGTATGACGTGTTTTGTATATGTTTTTCTGACTATATCTACCTTCTTACTGAACTATTAATTCAATTAAATATTGGTTTTATTGCATAATTGTTAGTTGACGACTAGTCGGCCCATCTCTAATAAGGAGTTTTATTCCAATGTGAGGTCAAATCGAGTAGGTCATGGAATTCAAAATGGCTGCCCGGTCTGTCAAATATACCAGTCTGCTTTCACTTACCAAAGAGTTTCTTATGCGTTTTAGATTTTCATTGTCAAAGTTTTTTTTTTAATTTTTTTTAGTGGTGTGATCGTATGATCGGAGTAAAATTGAAGCTAAATATTTCATAGTTTCTTATTAAATTTAAAAATTGGTTGTTGTAAACCATTTTAGGGTTCCGTACCCAAATGTGATAAAGGTACGGAACCCTTCGTGCGCGAGTTTCGCACTTGTTCTTTGTTCAGTTCCTTTCTGTTCTAAAAAGTGTGAATCATAGCTGTATAAGTCCGCTTGTACGTGTCATAAGTGTTAAAATGACCGGTGCTACGACCTCGCAGCTCGTGCTACGAAAAACCTATACAGCTACGACTGCTACGAGACGTGCTACGAGACGTGCTACGTTTCTGAGCGGTGTCGTAGCGTTTACGGTTGACGTAATACCAATAACCAAAGGTAAATATCATGTTCGCAACTACTCCATATTGTTATTATGAGTAGCGCAGGTAGATATGTATACGAGTAGGTGGACATTAGCTATTGTAATGGATCATAAAGCAGAGGTCGCCGGCGCCGTCTGCGCGTCGCCTGCACCTCGTAAAACGTAACTATCTGACTAATGTCGCGAGTTTACAACCAGACTTCACGATTATATACATATTCTATATTGCTAAAGATATTACCTTTATTAGCTATTCGATTTAATTGTCTGTTTTAATACGCGAGAAAGGAGCCTACGTGTAGGACGTCTTCTTCGATGTTACCTATAGCGTTCGTTCTTACTGAGAACAAAATGGATATAAATAGCAGCTCGCAAAATGTGGAGATCGTGTAAACAACGGTGTATGGTAACAAAAACAAAAGACAATCGAAACGGAGACGAGACAAGTATAATACAAGTCTGTGTGTCGTGTTGAATGTCGCGAATCGTGGAATGTAACATGTTCCCTGACTGAGGCGACGCGTCCGACGACCGGTCGGCTGCAGCTCGACGCTTAACCATGTCTCGACAACCACGGAGGGAACGGACGTCGCTACAGTTTATTATAATGCTCTTAAATTCAATCTCTTGGACATGGAAATGCTCAGTAATCAATATATTATGTAGGTATTGAACTGTAAAACGTTATAGTTCTTTACGGCGACGGGTGAAGGCACGCAGGGCGTGTTACTGCCGGCAGCCGGCTCCATTCGAGGGCAGTTTACGAGCGCAGACCGACCGACTGTTCAATAATACATGGGTAGAAACAGCTTCTCGATCGAACAGATAAATATTTCCACTAAAATGCTCGCTAATTCTGTGATTTCAGATAATGTAATTACGCCCCTCAGATGAGGCCATGACTCGACAAACTAGAGTGGCTGTAGGTCGCTGGAACTAACTTGTACTCTATCATTAGTGATACCCACTACCCACACAAGGAGGTCGGCGATCGACCCTTCGGCTCCGTTATCGTGGGTCGCTGTAGCGGGCTGACCTCAGACGAGGACCAACGTCTTCATAACACCTATATAGCAATTTACTATACGTGTAGGTCCTTATACTACGTTCGGATGATATAAAATGGGTACATAGATAACGGACTGATTCACGACACATTGCTCACGTTGCGAACGATCTATTTGTACCCTACACAAGAGCCTGTACCTACAGAGCCACTAGGTAATTACATGTTATTAGTTGCAGGAATTGTGCTCGAGCGGTCTGACGTGTGATCGGAAGCGGGAAGCGACCGACACAGTCCCGCGTCGCGTCACGTCGCGTCACGTCACCGACCCTTGTCACGACGTGGCAGGAAATCACGCGATGACGTCATCACGCAAAGCCCGCACGCATTATTTAACCCAGATATACATACACCGGTACATGCCCCCGCGCTCTCCCTTAGCCATGGTTCGCGGGGCGAGAGGGGGGGGGGACTAACCCGCATTAAACTTATGGTAAGGAAATGTTAATTTATAAAAAGAAGTGTAGAAAAGAGACTACGCCCTACAAGCAGGTACTATAATAAATGATCTGCGTTGAATAGACTGCAGTCAGCTTAACCTGACTTACATCCCAATAACCACGTTTGGTACAGATTTGTATTCTAATTCGTGGTGACAATGAAATATTTCAAGTTATTCAAGTAAAACGAATGCCTTCACCTTTGATTTAGACGAGCACCGCGACCGGGCCCCCGGGACCATCGTGCCAGCCCGGGGGCACGGGGGCACGGGGCCACGGAGGGGGGGGCACGCACGCACACCACACACTGCTCGCCCGCTCCTTAGAGAAATCACATCAGCATAAAACACAGGGCTTTATTCAACCTTTGCTTTGAGGTATAATCCGTCCGTAGCTACTATGTTTGTGCGCTCAATTTGTCTATAAAAAACGTAGAGTTCATTCGTTATTCATGACGCGGCGTGTCGGCGTGAATCAGCGACAAATTCAGGGCTAATGAGAGGGCTTTATTACGGAACGTAATATGTCCGGCGCGGTAAATTGGAACGACACCGTTTTGTAATTTGGTCAAGTTCGGTACGGTTAGACTCTAACCGTTAGAGCAACGCGATTACCAAATTGCTCGCAGAACCTTTCAACGTTATATCCGAATATTAAACAAATCGTTTTAGCGCAAACACGTGCCTATTACTAAACGTAAACTAACCATTACACGACCAAAGTGCTTACTAATGTGTATGCGAGGGCGCCGGGTGGCCGGGCGTACGCAGGGCGCCCGCTGGGAGCGAGGCGAGGCGGCCTGCGTCGGGACCTAATCAGGGTATCTGTAAACGTTGAAGTATTAACCCACGTTAATCTGCGATCTTTCCTCGAGAGAGCTGTCCGGACAGGGGCCGGATGAGGCCGTAATGAGCGGGGGATCATCCGACACTGACGTCACCCTGTTTACATAATGTTTAACGTACCATTCTGACACTCGTTCACAGTTCGACGTCTCCGATCTCCTTTATGATTTATACTTGGAAGCGTCTTGGCATATCAGTGTTTCTGAACCGTGGTCCACCGTGGTCCACCGTGGACCACTCCAGTCGGTGCGCCGCGGCGAGGTCGCGGGGACACGGGAAATGTTAAGTGTCCGTCGAAATGAAAAGGTTAAGAACCCTCGGCCTAAAGGAACCATACATCGGCAAGTTTCCCCCGAAGTCAGCAGCCGAGTCGAGCCCGAGTCCCCCTCGTTAGCGGCTGTCGCAAACGGTAAATTTATTATTGTTTTTAAGAGGAAAAAGTAAAGGTAAAATGAAATATAATATACTGTTCCTTTCAATTGATATTTTTTGGTATTTTATCGGTAACGGGATGAATATAATAATATTTTTCAAGGAATAGGTTACTTCGTCCGACAGTAACGATCGCGGAAAATCTGTAAGATAATATTATTGCTTCGAATTTGTTTTATTCTTTCAACGCAGGTACCTTTCAGAGCTATCGTGTTCTTCGATGCATGTGCGAAGATCGAACTATTTAATAGGTTTCAACAATAATGCGCTAGTAGGTATGTACCTACGGTCGCGGTGTGCATTTAGTTAGACATGACTGCTGTATATTATTGTGACTGCTGAACTCTCCAATCTGCAGCAGATTAAAAGTAAAGTATCGTGAACTAGACAGAGATCGGCTCGCGCTCGTGCCGGGTTCCACAGTTCCACGCTCCGTTTGACGTGTTCATATATTCGAGACACGTCGCGGTACGAGCACACGTACTTCGATACAACTGCCGCATTCATATCGCCACGAGTACGAGTTACGGTAGAAGACGGTGAAAATAACATAATTCCAACTTGAAGCTGTTTATTTAGATTTTATCGGCCACTTTGGGAACATAATGTAAGAATTTGTATAAATCGTCGCGGAGGGCGTTTTACTTAGATTCAGGGCCTTTAGCGAGTTCTCGCAACTTCGCTATGAATTTTTATCGTGTTTATTTTGAAAGTTTATGTTATAGTCGAGTGGCTGCGAGGTCGGTGGCACCCGCCGCCCACTCTACCCTTATATCCGGCGACGATTCCACTAGATTATTTACAAACATAATAAGTAATAACAAACATATTGTATATGTTTGCATTAGTTTGCTTTTTGTTATTATGAGATATATATTCAATCGACCTGGAAATAATACTTATTTTGAAATAATACCATAAATATCGTGAGTATATACGGCGCTCAGTAGAGGTGGTAGCTGGAGGCACGCTCGACTGGCTCCAAGCTCCAAGTAATCAGGTCAAGGAAACTAATTAATATTCGTCTTTGATCATAACACTACCCTGTAATTATAAAACGTAGCGAAAGGCAACTCGCTCCCTCACGCGGCTCCCCTTCAATCGCTGAACATGAGTGTTCCTTGTAGGAAGGTAGGTACTACTTATCCCATGATAATGTACCTATCACAGTGACAGTTTGGTGAAAATCGAGCCATACACAGACCCATTATTTATATACGATTTTAAACTTACATAGTTGTTACCACTGCAAATGTAAACTTGGTAAATACCTTGGTTAAAAGTAATTCAATAATATGATTAATACTCTAATTGGGCTAACCGGACAACTAATCCATACCACGAGCAATCGACAAATGCTTGTGATGGAAATCACGATTTGAAATCAGGATGTACGGGAGCAAAGCTTTTATGTTGTAACTTATTCTCATACATTTCTGTGTGGAAATGGAAGAGACCTTGGAAAATAATAAAATGTTTATTGAAGTAAATAAGTGCAACAAACTACAAGAGTATTTAAACGGGGATAATATTTTACGAATTCACTGAATCTATTCGGTATCGTTGGGTTTGTGCAAAAGTTTGGTGCGAGAGTCTGTGGTTTCCGAATAAGCAAGCACCGCGACGTGAACGATGCCGCCGCCATCGCGCCCGCGCCGCGCCCGCGCCGTGTCGGTCGTCGCGCGTCGCGCGTCGCCAGCACGCTGCGATGCCGGAGTATCAAGCAAGACAGATGGCATCGTATCGACCGGCCATCCATTCATCAGACGCCACCAAATAAAACTAGTGCACCGCTCGCGCTGGCGCCGCTCCAACTAGACCTCCTTACTTAGGTACTACGTTTACGAATGACAGAAGGTTTATCGCTTTCATGTCGTATTTATCCTGGACGGGACTCATAAAGATCCATGTTTACAGAGCGATGGCTCGCTCCACGTTCCTCGATGAATATGCAGATTGATCGCGACACGACATCGACCGCCGCAGCGCGCCCACGCCGCGCCGCTCGCGCCGCCGCCGGGCATCGAACCCCGCATATCTGTCTATCTTACACAGCTCTAGCTGCGGCTTCACCCGCGCGCATCTCGTTATAATGTCCTAGCTAGACAATAGCCATCATGACCTTCAAAGTACAGGCTCTACCTTGTGGGTACTTTAGATAGGTATGTAAATTGATATTCAAATCGGTCGGAGTCGTGTAAACGTCCGATTGACGATCCAGTTTGTTTGTTCAGTGACGAGGTCTATGTACGAGCAAACTTTCATATTTATATTATTAGTAGGTAGGTACTTCAGCTTAGTCTCGAATCATGTAATAAGTACCTCGACTTTCAGATAAACACTCCGACACATCAAAATAAAACAACTTTAAATAATCTTTAGTGTCCGACCGAAAGTACTGATTTTTGGCCGGCCGGAAATCGGAGTTTCGGCCAAAAATCAAGTTTTGGCGACAGTTTCGGTTTCGGTCAAAATTGGCCGAAGCTTTTGCCGAAACCGAGACTGATTTCAGAAGTTGCGCACGCTCGCCTAACTTTGTTTCTCGCGGCAACGTCATTGATAAGGATAACTGATAAACATTTTGCTATGAAACCTTAATTTGGAAAAATAATAAAAATATTATTCAATTTTTTTTTAATATATTTAATAAATGATTACAACAAACTTAATATACCTACTGTGTTTCCATTTCATGTCATAATTAACGCAGACTAATAGGTAAAATGCACCAACTTGACCACGTGAGTTTCGCTTTCGACTGAAACTGAAACGGCCGAATATTCGGTTTCGGTTTCGGCCGGAAAACCAGTTTCGGTAGGACTCTAATAATCTTATTGTTCGTGACGTGCACGCGTAATTTTTAAAAATAATAGATAGCTTGACCTCACTTGGAGCAGTGGGTTAGCGCACCCGCTAGAGAAGGGGAGGTCGTGGGTTCAAGTCCCGAGGCATAGAATGTTGTAGCAAGAAGGTTTTTAAACTTCTTAAATTCACACGATTTGTTAACATAGTTACATTTTCCCGGGTCTTAATCGCGTAAATGAAATCGGAAAATGTAACTAAAGAGATTTTTTTAAATACAAATTTGCTCTGAACTGTGCGTGACAATAAAAAATAAAATCTACGAAGAATAGGTAGTACTTTTAAGCTTAAAACGCACTGCGATTAAACGCAAGCGGTTTACGAATAGCTGAAAACGCAGAATCACGTATCAACACGCAAAATTAGTCATTGAAAAAAAACGCTAATGCGTGAGCTTGTATAGAAAGCTATGTGTTGCATTTTTTGCGATTTCAGGCCTACGGATAAACGCAGGCGTTTAATCGCAGTGCGTTCTAAGCCTTACGCAGCGTCCTACGTGGGCGATCGGATGCGAACGCGATCCGATCCGGTGCGGTGCGGAAACAAGGAACAGTCGAGAATCGCGCCGCAACGCAGCTTACGTGCGTTTGGTCAACTAGGACACTTCAATAGCTATCGACTGTTTGTTCTTTCCGCACCGCACCGGATCGGATCGTCCACGTAGTACGCTGCGTTAGTATTCGCGTCCGTCAGCTGCAACTACCGGAGAAGATCAGATCAGAGATCTTTTCAGAGCTCTTGGCATAGCCGTTTTAACAGAGACATTATAGTAATTATATCCCATCTTGTGCACTGTGCATGCAGATACTTACAAAATGTTATTCGTCAAATAGTTGTTTACCGTCGAACGGAACGGTTCATTATGTACGTAATGTAATTGTGAGTCGGAACTCTGAATGTAAGTGAGTAATAAGAGAGAAGGCCTCAAGGGTCGAGGATCGAGACTCCGTGACTTATACTCCCACAGGAACGCGGAATGCACATCATCTATCTACACTAATATTATACAGAGGAAAGATTTGTATTTGTGTGTGTATGTGTGTGTACCAAATGTTTGTTATGAATGAACTCAAAAACTACTGGACCGATTACAAGAATTCTTTGACCATTAGAAAGCTACGTTCACCCTAAGTAACATAGGCTACTTTTAATCTCGATATTCCCACGAAATCGGGACTTACGCGGGTAAAACCGCGTTACGCAGCACGGGACGTAGATTGGTAGGTGATATGGTCAAAGTCAAACCGCGGTCGGTCGATACGGTTTCAGTTCCGGAAACGCCGTCTAACGGACCATCTCACGGTGTGGATTCCTTACTGGCCTATGGCTACGGCTACGGCTGCGCTCTCTATCTACACTCTACAGGGATAGGTACCTACGCCATGCTCTACTCCCGCTATGCACGGATTCTAAAATACTAAAGACCCGACTGTCAACTAAAGTTAAACAATACACTTATAAACTTACACGATTTCCGTCCATTATTAATATTACACGATTTCCGTCCATTATTAATATTACACGATTTCCGTTCATTATTAATATTACACGATTTCCGTCCATTATTAATATTACACGATTTCCGTTCATTATTAATATTACACGATTTCCGTCCAATTAATATTGCACGATTTCCGTCCATTATTAATATTACACGATTTCCGCCCATCGATTATTATTATTATGATCAGTATTCTCGGGACCACGGCCGGTATAACCCGTTTGCCGAAACATCGAGGTAATTAAAAACAATGATTTATCTATAACGCGATCTAGACCCGTGTCTAATAATAATAAAGTTAAACAATGGTATACAAATAAAACAATGATTTCTTTACGAATACCGAGCTACCTATCTATCGCTAAAAAAGCAATTTCGATCATCGAATATCAAAAAATAATACTCACTAATCGAAGTAATGTTTATACTTACTAAAAATACCTAGAATATAGGGAGATAATGTTTTCCAAAGGTTTTTTAGGGTTCCGTAGCCAAATGGCAAAAAACGAAACCCTGATTCGTCATGTCTGTCTGCTTGTCTGTCCGTCCGTCCGTATGTCACAGCCACTTTTTTTCGAAACAATTATAAGAACTATACCCACTGTTAAAACTTGATAAGTAGGTAGATGTATTCAGATACGGATGAGTACAGATATTTTATGGAGAACCATAAGTTACATGTCAAATGTTTCTTATCTATCTATCTTTACTTAATATAAAAAATATAAAAATGTAATATAGCCTATAGCCATCCTTAATAAATGGACTATCCAACACTGAGAATAGAATAGATAGATATAGATAATTGGAGCGGAACCCCTCGTGCGCGAGTCCGACTCGCACATAGCCGGTTTTCATAAATAAAAAGGTTCTCCCTATAGTATGTGCCACGAGACGGTATTCGTTTGAAGCACGTTTGAAGTTTGTTTGTTTGAACGTTCCTTGTTGTAAGGTAAGATAAGCCGTAAGTTACCACAAAACTAAGATTTGTAGAATTTTCTGATCTCACAGGGTAAGTAAGCCTTCGGGACGTATACCTGAAGAAGACACAAGAAATTCAAGAGGTTTTTTTCGCAGTGATCATGTGACTCACATTGTCACATTGCAGTATTTTAGTCTCTTCATTGGAACCGTAACGTTAAATGAAGACGTTACGTTCGCCTCTCGAGTCCACTCGCGCTGTTACTGCTAATGGCGGTCTCGCTGCACTACGCTCGTTACTGTAATGTTCTATGTCCAGATTATATTGCACACTCTACGTCTAGCTCCCGTCTCATATTACCTAAATAATTTATTAAATAAATGCTCCAGTACTACCTACATACAGAGATCATTTTCCAACCAACGGCAACGTGAGGGGTTCCTAGTGTTCCTACGTACCTACTACGAAATTACTAGCAAAATAGCATCCCACAATGCAGTAAATTGCTAAATTTGGACTACTACCAATAGAAGCGGCTATATAGCCGCTTCTATTGGTAAAATAATAAAAAATAATGGTATTGGTATATATAAAAAACTAGATATAGTTTATGCAGCGCATTCAACTTTATCCATGCTATTTATGGCGCTCGCGCTCGCGCTGCGCTGCGCTGCTGTAGCGAACGGGACATTCCTTAGGTGAAGTGGGCTTGCCCAGCACTAGTACGGGTTGTATGTATAGGTACCTACGTTTGGAGCCAACTAAGCAGTGAGTTTCCTCACGACGCGACGCGACGTTTTCCTTCGCCGTAAAACATATAATAATAATAATACAATACCTACTTATTTAGAACTGTTATTTATTCATTAAGGAAGGCTATCGAGATGTAAATCGTTGCCGGAGCAACACGCAACTTGACGATTTTCTTGAAGTATTGTGTTGTTACCTCTCCCCCTCCATCTCCCTCGCCCTCCAGACGGTGAATAAATGTTTACTCGTTGAATTAATACGAGAATATAAATGTTTCTTGTTTATTATACCAGCTCTGTTAATTAAACAGAAATAATATTTCGTGTATACAATAATATTGTGCTCGGTTTCAATTTAGAACTCATTAATTAGATAAATATTGTCCGACAATGCATACAGAGCCATCTAGCTACCAACTACAAACTAGGCCAGTTGCTTAAGTCCGGACTTCTTACCCACTTTTATCCGAATCGAGGCGGACACGACGACAAAAGAAGGGTGAGCTTTGAAGGCGTTAGGCGCAGTATAACACTGTGGTATAACTATACGGTAAGTTAATGAACAGTCGACCCGACGAATAAAGAAAGCGATAAGACGAACATCTCCGCCGATTTAGTTATAGATTCTGCTTTAGGGAATTATTTATAAACCAGAAGTCGACTTCAGAGTTCACCGAGCGACTATTGGTAGTAGGTACAGTAGGTACCTACGGTTAGGGTTGCCAATACTTTTTTCCAAAAATATAGTATTTGTCCCTAAAAAATAAAGTAGGTGCGCCTTATAAAAATATAGTATTTTGTCAACTAATTGCAAAAGACGAAAATGGAAAAAAATAAGCGTGTTTTTGGTTGTATTTAAAACCAACGAACATTTTTTTGTATAAGGGCCTTGTATCGTCATTTCACATATACCTATGTGAAATGTGAAATGTTAATTTTTTCACGCCGAAACAAGCCATATATAACATTTTTTTTTATTTATAGATTATCATTATACCTACTCTAAATGTCCTCTTCATAGTAACAAAATGAAATTTTACATTTTAAACAATTAAAAAATGGCACAAAGTTACCTACGTCTAATTTTCAACTAAAATCAATTTATTTTATATCTTTCCGTATATGTAACTGAGTCAATATTTTAGTAAACAAACAGTATAAAACTGTATTGCTCAGGTCCTCTTCATCGTGCTTTGATGAAATAATGTACATTTTACGAGTACATAATCATCGTTTTTACGAGAAATCATCGTTTTTTTTTCATACAATTCTATCCCATTGTTAAAAAAATCTCCGTCTTAAAACCAAAAATTTATAAAAAAAATATACGACTCTCCTATAATCTCAAGTTTTGTCAAGAAATCTGTAGGTATGCCAGAAATATAGTATTTTTGCGTACTATATGTTTTTTCGAAAGGATATAGTACGCGGGGCTGAAATATAGTACAATACTATATATTATAGTACGGTTGGCAACCCTAAGTACGGTAGGTACCTTATGGACTTTTTAACTTTACCCTATCTATCTATACACATGATAGTGACAGCTCTAACATCTATTTTAATCAAACACCATTTGATTTGTGACGGAGAATATCATAGGTATGTGTTGCAAACAATAGTAGGTACAAAGAATTTAGAACCTTGTGTTGGAATCCACTTGGAACCCGAGTGTACCTACCTACCGACGACGACCGTCCGACAAAGGCTACGGACGGATTATACGGCCCGGTCTTTACACTTGACATTAAACAAGGACCAGGAAGCGACCTGTTCGTCGCGAACACTCGCGGTCGTCTCCCAGGACTATAATTGTATTGCATATTATTAATTAACTGAGTAATAGAAGCGAGTGTTGCAGGAGTAGCGGAGTGCAGAGTTCGAGGGATATCACAAATATTTGATACTGGTATCCGTTTCGTTTTGCTCAGTTAAGTTTTTAAGGCTTCGTAGTAGGTCAGAACTGATGTTTCTAGGATGACTACTACAAAAGTTATTAGAAACGAAAGTTTTTGAAACCATATTTATTAAAGTCGAGTATGCTTGCTAATGCAGTCATGACGTGAAAACACGATTCCTGAAAATTTTCTCGATAGAAAAAAATTCCAAACTTCCCTCTAAATTGTACAAATAAGTGATTGTACTCAGTCAATATTTTACGTAAACTAATAAAACTTTGTATAAGAACTGAACTTAGCTCAATACAGTGCAGTCATGATTTGAATTTCAAAATACAGTTTTTAATTTCGTTAGTTCTGAAATATAAAGTAATGAGGTCCAGTGGCCTCGCGGCCGCCACATTCGCCGAACAGATTCAGTCGCGCCGTGACATTCAAGCGGAGTACCCGCGTCGCTAGCTCTCGCGCCTACCTACATCTATTTCTATCTATACTCTATATATACCAATATTATAAAGCGGAAGAGTTTGTTTGTTTGAACGCGCTAATCTCAGGAACCACTGGTCCGATTTGAAAAATTCTTTCGGTGTTGGATAGTCCATTTATTGAGGAAGGCTAGAATATTATAAATGCGAAAGTAACTCTGTCTGTCTGTCTGTTACGCTTTCACGCCTAAACCGCTGAACCGATTTTGATGAATTTGGTATAGAGATAGATGGGACCTCGGAGAAGGCCATAGGCTACTTTTGATCCCGTAAATCCCGCGGGATCGGGACTTAGGTCGTATACCTAAACCGATTTTGATAAATTTTGGTATAGAGATAGATGGGACCTCGGAGAAGGACATAGGCTACTTTTGATCCCGTAAATCCTGCGGGATCGGGACTTAGGTAACAGCGCTTTCACGCCTAAACCGCTGAACCGATTTTGATAAATTTTGGTATAGAGATAGATGGGACCTCGGAGAAGGACATAGGCTACTTTTGATCTCGTAAATACCGCGGGATCGGGACTTAGGTCGTATACCTGAACCGATTTTGATAAATTTTGGTATAGAGATAGATGGGACCTCGGAGAAGGACATAGGCTACTTTTGATCCCGTAAATCCCGCGGGATTGGGACTTAGGTAACAGCGCTTTCACGCCTAAACCGCTAAACCGGATTAGTAAGGATTTATCAAACAAAAAACCTATCTACTCACCCTGTCTATTTTGAGTATAATTAGTGGTTTTATTATCCTATCATACTGTTATTTATTATACCAGTGATAATGTGTGTGCGTGCACTGTGAACACATAACTGCCGTACCTACCTACTGCCGCGCGCTTGCATGAAGCTGCTGCTTTGTATGTAGCTGCTCTGAATTAGATACTCGGTGGTAGGTGTCCAGTGCAGCATCATGAGTAGGAACCTACCTAATAGGTACGTAAGTAAAGTAGGTGACCATGTTACTACGCACCTGAGCATATTACTGTCTACATAACTACTACCTGCATTTTTCATTTTCAGAAATAAAAAAAATGTTGGTCAAAACTGACTCGTATAAAGAAAATGTACTGGATTTGGATCCGTGCCCGTAACTCCGTTTTATATTTACGTTTCTTATGTAGGGTAAGTCCAGGATAGATGCGACAGTGGGATAGGCGGCCCGATTACAGATAATCGATTAGGTTTCGTAAGTAGGGTAAGTCCAGGATAGATGCAGCAGTGTGATAGGTGCCCTGATTATCAGTGGCGTAGTTAACATAGGAACCCTAACAATTGCGTCGAGTGTTCCACCTAAAAACAGCAAACCTCTATCAATAAAAATACCGCAAGCCTCAATTTTTATATGTAGTTGCGTTTCTAACTGCTTTAAAACAGTAATCTCACTTTAAAAAAACATGTTTTGGCTCAGATAAATAAGATTTCATAACAAATTCACACACACACCTTGTAGTTGGTCGCCTATTAATCACTTTCCCAAAATAAGATGCTTTAAGAAGTTTTCGTCGAAGTTCTAACCATTCACTTCAATCTATTTTTCAAATTTGTCCTTTGTCCTATTTGCTTTCTTTCGTCGTTCGAGCACTGCAAACTTTAAAAAAAAACCTTTACGTAGGTAGGTACATCTGTTGTTGTATTTTGTACGACATTTGTCGCCATATTTTTTATCGCCCGATATTGTCCAGACGTACCTACCGGTAACCAGTTTATTTTAATGGAAATGGTTCACAAAACATGGAATAAACAACTTTTTTTTATTTGTTGAAAAATCCCAAAAAAAAATTACATACCTATTATAAAAAACATAAATAAAGTATTATAAGTTAGGACTTAATATATTTTATGTTTTTCTTTTGTATCAAAGTTTGCATCTTTGAAAATGCATTGGGTGCATCAAAGAGCAAATACCTAACTTTTGGCAAGTGTTTTCTGCTTTGTTATTTTTTTTCTAAGGTTTGATAATTATTGGTTTCTGTACTTATTTTCTTAAAGCTACACATATTTCGAAGAAAAATAAAGATTTTTACATTCCACTTCTTCATTGGCCCATATCTCCGAAACGTGTCACTTTAGGACAACATGTGATGGAATATTTTCTGTTTATTTAGGTATCTCTATACGTATACGTACCTTTCATCGTACGACAAGAGATAAAAAAATATCAAGATGTCTGCCGTCGACTATGCCAAGGTCCATATATGGGTTTAAAATGTCCTTTGGGCATAATGCCACGTTAATGTTATTTCCTGCCCCAATTTGTTGCTGTCAGTTTGTTACCCAGCCAAATTAAAAGCTGATAATTCGGATTCGAGTTTTTTTTTTACTCCAATTTGTAATCCAATTCGTCGTCGACGGATTTTGTCTCCAATTTCCAATTTACTACAGTGAAGAAAAAAATTACTCCATTAATGTACCTATATTTTTTAGACCATCAGAAATAGAGATGGGCCGACAAGTCGCCGACTAGTCAGGAAAGCCGACTAGTCGGCACCTACCTACCTATTAACAATTATGCAATAAAACCAATATTTATTGAATTAGTAGTACAGTTAGAAGGTGGGTAGTCAGAAAAATGTAAACCAACCACGTCATAGCCTACATACTTCATCTAAACATCTTACATCTAAAATGACATAACCATGCCTCAGCTCCATTTAGTTTTTTTTTCCAACTTTTATTTTTATTTCAACCATTTTTTGGAAGTTTCGCTACAGAATTCGAAGTGTAAATTTATCCAAAAATACCAACAACCGCCGAGTGATCATAATTTACCCAAATATCTCTGAATTATAATTATCTGCATTGCCGACTAGTCGGCAATTTTGAAACCGACTAGTCGGCTAGTCTGCTAGTCGGCAGAACCCCTAGTCGGCCCATCTCTAATCAGAAAGTATACATTTCAACGAATAAAAAGCCTATCGACATTAAAAAAAAAAAATTCGTAAGAATTTTTGGTTGAAAATAAGAGTTTTTTTTAATATTAAATCATATTAAGGCGGAAAATGAATATTTTAAATCAAAAAATAAATAGGTACGTTTGTACCAAATTTGGTGAAAAAAAGAACTTTTTTTTAAAGTTATACCTACATTAAAAACCTAAAACGTAGTTATTTGAATTTTTCACTTACACGAAAAAATTGTGTATGCAAAAGTTGTAGAACTTTTTATTACAACTTTGCCATTCAACTTTTTTCCATAGGACTTGTAGTTTTGCTGAAAATTAAGATAAACCGTTTTTTATTCTCAACAACCCACCGGGTTCCCGACCTCAGATCGCCCGTAATTTATTTTTCCTGTCATTTTTTTATATGCTCTTTCTTTTCCAGTGGGTTTTATTCTACTATAATTTATCTTTTTCGAACCTTGTCGACCCTGATTTATTAGGGGGCCGCAAAAACCAAATTGTCCTGGGGATAAAAATTTTTAAATACGCCACTGTGCTTTGATACTACTCTGCAATATTTTTTATAAATGACAAGATGGGAACCCGAAACCCGTCGGGCTTCGGATAGTACCCCCGAAAACAATAACAAAATCTCTTTGAATCAATTCCCATAGAAACGTTCATCCCCAATAAAACTCTTAGGGGTTGAATTTTGGAAAAAAAACTTTTAGAGATTCACTTACTTCCCCATATCAATATCTATGTCAAATTTCAAGTTTCTAGGTCAAGCCGTTACGAAGTTGCATACAAACGTTTTTTCCCATTTTTACCCCCTTAGGGGTGGAAATTCCAAAAATCCGTTCTTAGTGCTCACTTTCAACCCCTAACGAACCTATGTTCCAAATTTCAAGTCTCTACACCCAGCCGTTTAGCCTGTACGTTGTCCATCAGTCAGTGAGTTAAACTTGCGTTTTATTAAGTACAAGATGGGAACCCGAAACCCGTCGGGCTTCTGATAGTACCCCCGAAAACAATAACAAAATCTCTTTGAATCAATTCCCATAGAAACTTTCATCCCCAATCGAACACTTTGAGGGGTTGAATTTTGGAAAAAAAAATTTTAGAGATTCACTTACTACCCCATATCAATATCTTTGTCAAATTTCAAGTTTCTAGGTCAAGCCATTACGAAGTTGCATACAAACGTTTTTCCCCATTTTTACCCCCTTAGGGGTGGAATTTCCAAAACCCCGTTCTTAGTGCTCACTTTCAACCCCTAAAGAACCTATGTTCCAAATCTCAAGTCTCTACACTCAACCGTTTAGCCTGTACGTTGTCCATCAGTCAGTTACACTTGCGTTTTTAAGTATGATGATGATGATGATAAATGAGCGTGTTTGTCCCGATCAGCTAATCAATATGGTAAGTGATTATCTGATCTAAGATATAGAACGCTAATCTAAAAGATGACCGCGCAAAGAACAAAATCCGACCGTTATTTTTAGTGGCTGCACCGGCCTACAAGTCCGACTTCATTTTATTTCCATATCTACCTATGTAGTATTTTGTACTACTTATATTATGTTATTCATGTGGCTATAATAACTGTGTTTACCCTATTTTACGGCGTTTTTCAACCATAATTTCATAGTATCTATATATCTATATACATACAGACCGACCAACTAAATATCTCTATTTCAGAAACTTACATCAAAAATGTAAACAAAAATCATATATGTACATTTATTTGAAAGTGACAGCTCTTTATTTACTTTTTCCTGTAAAATCGACAGTTCTTTGTTTACGTTTTTGATCTAAGTTTCTGAAATAGAGTATAGTATATCTAAGTAGGTACTACGTAGGTACCCAATTTACACACTATAAAAAATTACTGTACGATATGATACCTACCTGTAAATACATTGTAATGCACATACTATAGATGTGTGCGGTGAACTCCGTGACCTTTGTGCCGCGTGATTGACTCGCGGAGTGAGTAGCTGCGAGTGCGCGGTGCGGGGACTGTAAGGCCTAGGACCTGAGGCGGGG
>OY292395.1:25328568-25370711 GCA_958496205.1 Idaea biselata | reverse complement strand
TCCGCTCCGGGTCATTCCTGGTACCAAGGTAAGCCTTTGCCATAGAGCGTGGCACTGCTACTAGCGCTAGGGAAACCTTTGCCTTGTGTTGTTTTATACTTCGCGTTTCAGTACCTAAGTAGCACCTACATAATTAGCTGGGTACCTACATAATGCGTATATTTCCGTTGATATGAGGGAAGGTCGTGAGTTGCGACTCTCGTATTCCGTTGTTAAGGTCTGACAGCCGGTCACGTTGAGAAGTGACGCCAACTTTATTCAACACGTGATCCGACCGAATTCAATATAATTTTTATAATACCATTTTTATTATTTTTCTTTACGCTTATTATGTTAATTTAACACTTCATCTGAGTTCATTGTAAAGCTTATAACAAACTATTAGTCAAGTCAAAAGTAGGGGAACCTGTCGAACCTTGAACCCAGTTGTATGCAGGGCTCGGATTTACGTTTTCCTTTCAAATTGACAGTTCTTTGTTTACATTTTTACCCAGCTGCAAGGCAAGGGTTATGTTTTTTGCGCCTATCTTTGTCAGATTCGTCTCATTAGTCCAATGGTTCTTAGGTAACATAAAAGAAAATTAAAATTGGCGACCAACAGGCGCCATATTGTATTCAAGAAAAAAAGGAAAGTAGACAGGCTATATTAAGTGGAGAATCGTTGAATAGGTATTTGAAAATCATACTTAGGGGTCTTTAATCATTTTTCATTTAATATTTTATCTACATCCACCATTTTGAATCTATAAAGTTGTTTAGCAACCGTTCATACTGAGGCTACCCCAACTTACCCCATAATGTTCAACTTCAAAAGTACCTCGAAACCCTCCTGTTTAAAAAAAACTTTATATAAAAACTTAAAAAGATATTAAAACTGAAAAATAAATAAAACAAGCCCAGTAGTCACGGAACTTAGCTAGTTTAACAGTCAGGACCCATTGAGTATCTAGAATCTAGATATACCCTTTCAGTCATAATGGGTCCCGACTCCCGACTGTTAAACTAATATGTTATCTAAGTTCCGTGACTATTGCAGTATTTTGAATATGTACAATATTTAAAATACTGCAATAGTTTCTCGATCATAGTAGCCGAAGCTAATGCAGATTGTAATCTCAAGGCTATAGCGTCACGATAGGGAAATAAATTAGAGTATGTAGGTACTTACTGCATTAATTTCTCAAACAGAAGTTGAAAGAGATCGACCTCGTCGCGGCTTGATAAAAAGATAACTAAGGTCTAACTAAACAATGGCATGGCAGTACTCTCTGTTAGTAACGGAAAACCTTAAATCGTTGTTTTTCTTTTAGGTTTAGGTACTCTTTTTAAGAACGTCATTTTTACCTTTGTTGTTCAGTGCATTAGTTAATGCACCAAAGTTTCTGAAATAGGGTATAGGTAGGTTAGGTACCTTAACCCCATTTCAGAAACTTAGATCAAAAATGTAAACAAAAATCCCATACCTACATTTATTTGAAAGTGACAGCTCTTTATTTACTTTTTCCTTTAAAATTGACATTTGTTTAATCCACCACACCCTACTGAAACCCGAGGTGATGTCATCATAGGATAGCTCAGTCAGACTCTATGATAGGTGACCTTCACCTTCACCAGTATTTGTAAGGTTGATGCTTTTTCTTTTCTTTTTGTGTAGTGATGTCGCCACATCTAGTGTTAGAGTTTTCAGGTCGCTCTAAGGCCTCTAACTTAACCTAACGACAGCTATCAGTGTAATGACATGGCCAATAAATAATTTATGATTGATTTATGATAAGAACCAAGATTAACTGCTTAACGTGCACGGTGCACCCATCCAAGTAATAACCGCGCCAGATCGGCGGGTGCAGCTAGGCCAATGTTCTCCTCCAAAGGTTGTATTGTAACAAGTTAAAGGCAAGTCGTACAATATCGATAAAACTCCACACATGCTACCTATGCAATGTTTAGACAGTAATTACGATACGAAACGCCGCAGAAGGACCGCTTGGCAAAACACCTATAATAACAATATTAATAACCGCTTGTTGGCCAAGTTCGCTGCGAGCGCGAGCTGACGTGTTCCAATGGAACAGTTTCTAATAAATACACCTATGAGTGAGTATATCTATGCACCTCAATACTGTTATACCACATGCACGCACACTGCACAGCCCTACAATAAACTAGGTAACTACCTACCTAGTTCTAGTAGGTACAACAACACAATTATGTCAAAAGGGCCCGAATTTTTTTTTAACGGGTGGATTTTTCAATCTACAGATAAAATACCTACCTATCTATCGAATAAAATCAAACACTTTCAAATTGAAAAACATGAGAAAGTTTGATTTATTTTTAAAATATTGTGACGTTTTTTTTTCGGTGAAGTTACACTTTATTGGACAGATATCTTTATCTAGAGATTTGAAATATTATAAAGATCTAATGTCGAACGTCCTAGACAGTGTCCTGATTCCTCTTGATAAAACAGCAATAAAGCGAGTCTACCTATGGACCATCCAAGGTCGCACAGGGAGTGCATTTATTTTATTTTATTTGTTAAAATAATTTACAAAAAATGTATAGGTACTTACGGTCGCTACGTTCGCATGCAATAATTTCGTATACTTAGCATGAACAAATAGAAGATAGGTAGGAAACTAACTATGTAAATTAAATCTCGTATTTAGCTACATTTTTGTGGCGGTCGACGAGACGTGACGTAGCGGGAAGACGGGCGGGCAGCGTAGGGGAAATAAACCCAAAGTTATGTAATTTTGCTTGCTGCTTAACGTAGTAGAAGCCATGAGTAGAAGTCAATGACGTTCATAAAATGTATTATTGAAATCTACAAGCAGTCAAGCA
Organism: Idaea biselata; assembly: GCA_958496205.1. Taxonomy (NCBI): domain Eukaryota; kingdom Metazoa; phylum Arthropoda; class Insecta; order Lepidoptera; family Geometridae; genus Idaea; species Idaea biselata. The sequence goes on along the minus strand of OY292395.1, from coordinate 25,367,867 downwards.
GGTACCTTATATCTAACTACTAGCTCAAGATTCGAGTTCCGCAGTCAGTTCTACCGCTACCTACCAATCACTCTTATATTTCCGCAAATAACGTTTTTTTACACCTGATATTATTTATTAAGTAGGTACTACCTACACAATCTTGTTTACATACAATGTTATTCGTAATATATTCATATCTATAACTAAAAGATAAATGGATCAGCAGACCTACTTAGTTGATAAACAGCGAACACAATTTTGCATATCTACTATTTATTAATCAACCCATCATCGCGTCTGGCTTTTCAATGCGACGACATAATATTACCTACCCGTGCCAAGGGACTTTCTCTTTTAAACATTTCTAAATATACTTATACAATGAAAAATACCAGAAATTCGGAAAGCGTCTCGCGTCGTCCGATTAATAAATTTATCAACATAGGTACGTTCGCCATAAGGCCTTAACATATTATTTTGACGTCATTATGATAAAATTATTATAATAAATTGAATTAATTATCGCAGTAATGCGTCACATAAAGAGTCATAATAACATTACGTGAACGCATCTCATCTCGTTAGATACAACTATACTAATGTGAAAATATGTTAAAATCCTATAACACGTCTATATTAACTTATTTAATTGACGTAGTTTTCCTCGATTATGAAGTTCGTAATCGGCGTTAATATCTAAACTCGTAAAGTTATCCACCGACGGTACTTGTTGCTGCAATATGTCACTTCCTTTGTAGGTACATTACATTACTCACCTACACGAAAATATGTACTTATTTACCTTGAAGTTTCAAGTAATACGTTTTTATCGCGTTCATTAGTGTACTAACAAAAGTCTAAACGTTGCTTGTAATATGTATGTTGGAGTTAGGAAGCCCTTTGCGGATGGCTAAAGTCCAGCCAAATGTAGCGCTCTCATTGCAAGATAAGGGCGATATACCACAATCTTCTATAATCCAATAATATTATTTGGTGTAGCCTTTTGCCTTCATTCAAACTTATTATGTATGATGTAATGACCAATAATTAAATCGAAATCGGTTGGAATTGAAATCTCCCAATAGTCCCGTTAAATCCCGTTAAACGTGCCGGTCCGGGTCAGCGAGTGAGACGATTGATCCTCCCTTGGAACGCAGTGTGATGGTAGTGTAAGTAGGTGTACTTACATAGTCGAATCTATCTTTGGCTAGATGCGCGAATATGTGCAGGAAGCCGAGCAGCGTGAACCAGGAGCACCAGAGCAGCACCTCGTCCATGTACTGCACGTTGATGACGCCGAACACGAAGATGAACTTGTAGAACACGTAGTTCCAGAGCTTATCCTTGACGCGCTGCGCCTCGGGCACGCGCAGCGAGCCGAACACGCAGCGCTGCACGGCCCACCCGAACACTCCCAGGGAACAGTACGCCACGTTTATCAACGTCTGGAACACAAGCATTCAACATATTCTTTTAGCATTCAACATACTCTCGTGCTATAATTTCCGTTACTTATGTTACTACGCATTTGTAACATTAGTATGATGTCTATATACCTGTGAGCAAGACTTCTGAAAAGACCTTTAATAACTTACAAACTTAATATAATAAAAGCAACGCCATCAAACCCGGAAAAATAATTTTAACTTCGTACTATGCTTGCCAAAAACAATTGTAAAGATAACACTTGTATTTGGGAGTTTTTGAATAAATGCTTTTTAAAATTTAGTTCCCGCCAGGATTTAAACCTGTGACCTGCGAGTCATCGTTTCACTGAGTCTATCATTGCACCACAGGCTACCGGTTTGACGATTAGAAGCCTAAGGGCCCTAACTCACTAGGACAGAAATCATACCAGAAATGTAGATATATAAATTTGTCAAACTGTTTGCGAAACCGGTGAGGTATCTTCTATTAAGACCTAAATTTTTGTTGGTGTCAGCGACTGATTTGATGTCATTGATGTTCTGGTGAATTGGAGTCATTATTAGAGAGAAAAAAAAGAAAACATTTTCTCTAACTTCTCAGATTGCCTATCATTTACCTTATCTATCATCTATCACTGATATTAGGAACATCATTTACCTAAAACAGAGACAACATGTATATATCTACCGAATACTACCGATATATCTATGTCGTTTGGGTATTTTTAGCTCGAAAACAATTTTACATAAGTAATCTTCCAGTCGTAAGTATGTAGGTTGTGAATATCATATTAACCCAGTTGTTATAAATGTAGTGAGGCTCGATGTTAAATATAAAGTTACCGTTGTCCTTTTGAAGTAAAACCAGTTAGACTAGTGAATAAAACAAGAATTTTACCTACTTATTTGTGAAACTGATGAAGGCAGATTATATGGATTAAGTAGATATAATATAATATACTATAGGCACATAGCTAGCTAGGTACGTACAATCAATCAAAAGTCAAGAGACTTCGATATCTTGTATAAAAGTAGGGGGAGAGCGCCGCACCGGGCCGCTTTCCGTTAATTATTATACTGTGATAGGTAATAGTGTCGAAAATGTGTACTTTTCTTTTCTTTATTCTGCGATTTTAACAACATGAAATACACTTTTTAAACTAATACGATTTCTGTCTATTGAACAACTCAAGCGAGGTTTGTTACTTACGATTTAATACGGATTTTTGTAAGAAACACCACAGTTTACCTAGTAGGTGTGCGCCTCGGCCCCCGCACCGGGCGGAGTTTATTATAGTTTTAATACTGCCTTGGTTGGTAGAGTAATACGTATTTTTCAGTCATTCATTTTTTTTAATAATTATAATGTAATTTAGTTTTAGGTAGGTACTAGGTACCTACATTACATTTTTTGAGATTACGTTTTATGATTATTTATTATTTTATATTCTAGGTGCAAATGTATCAAAGAAACCGAAATAAATACATTTAATTTAGAGGCCTATTATTTTAACATAATAAATTATAGTCAAACTTAAAATGCATGACGGATTCTTCCTTTACAGCATCCAATCAAACAATAGAAAACATTATCTAAAAACAAACTATTCAAACACTGGGAAAATATTTATTTACAAAAGGGAATTGTTTATGATTATGTTATGTATGACAGAGATAATAGAAGTGAGTATCTATCCACAGTGGTAATTCCTTCATTATGGTTGAACGAAGTAGTACTGAACGCGTCAACATCGCATCGTAGCGAGACGATGACCGTGAATCGATGAATAAAATAACCTTAGTAAGAGTTACGTGATAAAAGCTTGCCACACTGTATATTCAACCCTAGATCATAAGGTTGATTATCACGTCAACGAGTCTACAGACAAATGAAGCAAGGTTCAAAGAGCTGAATTAATTAGGTATTCATTAAATAAAGGGTTGTTTTTATTTCATTTTCGCATACAGCAGCAAAACATAACTTAAGCGCGATCTAATTTGACTAGTAACGCCATCTATTGAGCAGTGACGTAAGTTGTAAAAAAATATGCTAGCCAAACATGAACTTTCTAAAACGTCACGTCAGCGCGATCTTATTTTACCAGTAACGCCATCAACAATGGACAAAGACAAACGATAATGCCACCGTGTTCTTATAAAATGTAACCCCCATTTCACCGAGTTGGGAGGTGAATTTCCGAAAAAAAAATTATCCACTTTTATTGATACCTAACAATAAACCTAATTTCCTTGGACCTCTTCATTACAATAGATTAAATGCCAAAGTGAACATATACAGGGTGTCCCAGAAACGAGTGTCAAGCGAAAGTCCAGAGGTAGAGGACCTTAAGGGGTACCCGAATCACCCCCATGTATGTTCCGCGATTTTTCGTAGTTTAGAAGTTATGGCTTTTTTTCTCATTTTTCTGCTTAAATACGACCACTGACACGTATTTGCTCATACTGCCTGCAATAATTGAGATAATTGGCTGATTTCTTTTCAAATGTGGAGCTGAATAATAGGGTCATGTTACCTGTTACAAAAAAAGGCGTGACACTAACCAAACTGTTACAAATTAAAAAATAATATCATAAAGTGAGCGTTGATAAAACGCTATAAACTCTTTAAAGAGCAATTAAAAGAAAAACTCGCCTATTATTATTTTTTTCAAACCAACTTCAAAAACTTCCTTACTTCATTAGCTATCTACCCTATTAATTTATTGGTCCTTCATTAGAGGATCATAGCAAAAAAAATATTTAAAAAGTAGCAGCTCCCCGCGGTTTCACCCGCATAAGTCCCGATCCCGTGGGAATATAGGGAGCAAAAATTGCCTATAGCCTTCCTCAATAAATGGACTATCCAACACCGAAAGAATTTTTCAAATCGGACCAGTGGTTCCTGAGATTAACGCGTTCAAACAAACAAACTCTTCCGCTTTATAATATTAAGTATAGATTCTTTGGTCGAAAATTCTCTCACTCATTCTTATTACTTAGACTTCGCTGTCTGACCGTCTCACACTGGGGCCTCTTCATAGAAAGCAATGCGCGAAATTCATTTTTTTAAATTAAGTTTTTTTGATTTTCAACCACATGAGGGTAGTTTCGAAGATATTTCCAATCAACAATTTAAACGCTTTGTCATTATCTGTCACCAGTTAGAAGATACAATAGCTCAAAGTACCCTCCTTTCGCAAAATTTTAATAACCCAGTAACGTACGTGATTTTTTAGTTTAAGTTTGAACATTTATTTTTCTGATTTAGTGTAATATCCAATTAAAGTGCACTATATAAGCGACAATGCAAGGTCTGTAGATTCTAATATCACTTTTAGCTACTCGAAAAGTTGATTCCTTTTAAAATAATAACTGTTTTAATTCCATACTGCCTTTTTTTTTTGAACAAATTATTCATTTGATGTTTTCTCCATTTTGCGCAAAAGTGTAAATTAGAATGATTGTGTTTTATATAGTAGAGATATTAGTTATTACGGCACCGAAGTCCGATGAATTACACTTTTGCGCATTTTTGAGAAAAACAATATTTTCTTGCGAGTTTATTTTTATCAGGCGCTTTTGTGTCCTATTAAAGTAATTTATTTAGTGTCATATAATGGTATAAAAAAACCCAACAAAATCTAAAAATAATTGAAATAGATCTTGGATATTACTTACCTACTGTTTTTTTTTGTAGATAATGATTAAGAAATATTTCTTTACATTTTAGGTAAAACTTCAATTTCTTTGAAAAATAGAGAATTATGTCAGGTTTTATTTGAAAGTAAATTTAAATCGATACAGAAGAAATTAGTGGATCTACAAAAATATCTTTTGGATATTACCCAATCTACGAATACAAATGATTTAGAGTTAAAAACCAATTTATCAAATTTTAAGAAGGCCTTTATTTTTAAATGGGACAGATCTGCTAGACATAAATCCAGATTTCTTGAGACTGAAAAAGAATGGTTGGAGAATGTTGTCACATTTAAAGTTCACCAGAAAAACAGAAGCGGACGACCTACAAAACCTTTTGAAGACAGCTGTGAACAGAACAAACGAAAAAAAACAGCAGAACTTCGTCGGACCCATTCAGCAGATGAGTTAACATATGCGGCTAAAATGAACTTGCGGGCAAGTGGTAAACGCACTGAGGCCATGCAAATTCAAGAACTCATTAGTCCATGTACGTCTAATGAAAAAAACGTTTCTGAAAGTCGTATGTTATCTAACGAACAAGCGTTATCTTTGATGATGGAAGCTCAATTAAGTAGGAGGCAGTACAATATAATAAGAAATTATGCAAAGGATGTGTTTCCATCCTATAAAAAGGTTCGATTAGCGAAAAATCAATGTGTTCCTGAGGGAATAACTACAACTGAAATTGAAAGTGAGATACCATTGCAATCACTATTGGATCACACAGCTAATCGTTTAATGCATTTACAAAAAGATACTGTAACCAGTACCAGTATTAATAAATTAACCTTAGTTTCTAAATGGGGCTTTGATGGGAGCTCTAGCCATACACAGTACATGCAAAGATATATATCAGACACAAGTGATGACAAGTACATGTTTATATCATCACTAGTTCCACTTAGATTGATAGCTGAGAAAGAAGATATGCAAACGATTGTTATATGGCAAAATCCTAAACCTTCCTCACCACGTTATTGCAGACCCATTAAATTACAGTATAGACAGGAAACAGTTGAGCTTTCTAAACAAGAAAAATGCAATATAGATAATCAGATAAACAATTTGTCGAATACAAAAATCGTTATCAATGAAAAAGAATATAGCATCGTACACACCCCTCTTTTTACTATGGTAGATGGAAAAATCTGTAACTCTCTTTCTGATACTAAATCAACAATGCGCTGTTATTTATGTAATGCAACATCAAAGGATTTTAATAACATTGAAGCCATTTTAAACAGACCAGTAAGGACCGAATATTTATCATTTGGAATTTCTGTACTTCATGCCTGGATACGACTATTTGAATGTTTGTTGCATATCGCGTATAAATTACCTACTAAATCTTGGCGTGTCAATACTGAAACTAAAACTATAGTTGAAGAAAATAAGAAAAAAATTCAAGCGGAGTTTAAAACTAAATTATCTTTAATTGTGGATAAACCTAAGCCAGGTTTTGGAAATACAAATGATGGTAATGTGGCCCGCAAGTTTTTCCAAAATTGCCAAATTTCTTCTTCAATCACTGGCATTGATCCGACATTAATCCACAAATTTTATATTATTTTACAAACGTTATCGAGTGGTTTCAAAATAGACATCCAGAAATTTAACAACTTTTGTCTCGATACAGCAAAATTATATATCAGTCTTTATGCTTGGCACCCAATGACAACTACGTTACATAAAATATTGATGCATGGGGGTGAGATAATATCAAATTTTCTTCTACCTATAGGCCAACTCAGTGAAGAAGCGCAAGAATCGCGAAATAAAGATTTTAAAATATATAGAGAACGGTTTAGCCGAAAAACTTCTAGAAAGGATAACCTAGAGGATGTAGTTATGCGATTACTTGTTTCATCAGATCCTTTAATAACCAGTATAAGATCTAATCAATTAGTAAAATATAAGCCTTTTGATGCCGAAGTAAAAAATATGCTTTTAGAGGAAGATGCATTCACCTATTCTACTGATCCAGACAATTTAGATGAAGACGAAGATTAGATTTATACGAATTTGTTATATTTGTTGTTTTTTTAATGTAGTACATCATTTTAGAGCATTATTTTATTTTATTTGAATTTCGCGCACTACTTTCTATGAAGAGGCCCCAGTGTGCGTCTGTCACCGGGCTGTATCTCATAAACCGTGATAGCTAGACAGTTGAAATTTTTACAGAGGATGTATTACTGTAGCCGCAAATATTTAAGGGAGCTGCCATACGACAAACGTGATTTTTGACATAAAAACGCAACGATACCACGATGTATTTTACCACTAGCGCCATCTAGTGAAGGTTTTTGTCTTCCGCAAAAAAACTTCCGCACAAATCTTAATTAAGATTTGTACAAATAACATTTATTTAAATAAAATAAGAACAAATATGTGCATAATGTGCAGCACAGCCGTCATTTTAAGCCACATTCTTCTCCGGATCGCCAATGGCACCTCTTCGAGTAGTCTCGGGAGTTCGTTTTGGAGAAAGTGTAAATAGTTAGCCCCGTTTAGGTTGCCTTGCAATTCGAAAGAGCCAATAATTTGGTCATTTAATATACCGGTCCAATAGTTAATTTTAAATTGGTTCTGTGGTCGGTCTTCCCTGGCTAATCTTGGGTTGGTTAGCTGCCAGCTGTGCAAATTGTGCAAGTTGAGGTAGCCATCTCATCGCACATTATGCCGTGCGAGTGAGAAACTATTTAAATGAAAGTTATCCAAGAAGATGGATTGGCCGCTTAGGTCCAATATTGTGGCCTCCACGTTCGCCTGATCTGAATCCACTTGATTTTTTTTACTGGGGGTGTTTAAAAGAACAAGTATACAAAAAAAACATAACCACATTGAAGACCTGCGTGTACGCGTCCACGAAGCGGCACAATAAATAGGAGAAAAAAAATATAATCGTGTCCTTAAGAGATCGTTTATAAAAAGGTTTAGGGCCTGTATAAAGTGTATAAGAGCAAGAGGAGGACAATTTGAGCATTTGCTGTAACATTATGACATATTAAATCTTAATAAGTGTCCTTTCTTGTACAATACTTGTTTCAATTTTTTCATGAAAGATAGTACCTTCGATGGATTCATAGCACTAGCTTAGTAACTTATGACAAAAAGTTATTAGTATAATATTGTTATAGAATCCTTATGAAATAGGTTTTTTTTTTCAATAGCCGGCCAGACAGGTTTCATACATTTTTTTTACACCACAGATGCTCAAACTTAGCAGAAAGTAAAGTTTATAAGACTAAATCTATCTTTGGGGACATCCTGTAAGTTACTAACTATAGTATAAAAAAAAATTAAGGTGATTTACAAACATCAATATTAGTGAACACATGGCGAAAAAAAAACCAATGCTATCGCTTAATCTGTGGACGTGATGCCCCGAAATGTGCAAAAATGTAGACATTTTTCAATTTTTACTAAAAAGTGACGTACAGCTCGAACCGTTTGAGATAGAAAAAAAAACGTATTCTGGGCAGTCAACCCTTCCCCGCCAGCCGCCCGTGCAGGGATATCCACTGGTCTCCGGACACCCTGTATATCCACTTAGTAATAAATAATATAGCTTAAAAGTTTGTCCAAGAAGCTCTACAAAGTATGTCATACGAAGATACAAAGAATTTATTTATAATTTAAAAATTAAAGAAATTGTTTAATTTTATTTCTGTTCTTTATTTTTGTCTTTGGAATACGTGTTTTTATGTATCAACTTTTTACATTAAATATTATATACTGCCTGCATGTCTGCACTGTCTCTGTCATGGAACTGGAACCGTACCGCGGTTCTTCCGTCGGCATCGGAATCGGATTCATTTGACAGTTGACAGCCGAATTTTGCACCGCGAAAATTAATAATCGACGCGTAGATTACTCATATGATTCCGACGACAAATTGAGTGAATGAAAATGGGATTTTTGACAGAAAATCTTAAAATCGACAGTTGACTGTCATCGATTCGAAGTCGACGAGTAACTGTCAAATAAAAACAAGGGTTATTGTTTTCGCGCGTTTAGGCCGCTCGCCCACGGCGACTTTTTGAAGCGATGCGTCGCGCGTTTAGCATACGCGCGACTGCATTGCTACTAACGCGTGGTAGTCGCGTTTGCAATGCGCTACAGCATCGCTACTGAATCGAATGCAAACGCGCGACCGTGTCGGACGACATCGGGAAGAAAACGGAGGGAGGCGACTGAATTGCACTTGCTTCGCGACTGAAGCGCGATAGTATCGCGTTTGCATCGCTTCTAAATCTGAGCGCCCCGTGGGCGAGGGCACACAGCTAGCGACCGCTTCGCGACTGTATCGATGCAGAATCGCGTTAGTATCGCTACAAAAAGTCGCCGTGGGCGAGCGGCCTTAAAAAAGTGAATATCGAACGCCGAAGGATTACGTTCCGTTACCTACACACGCATTATTTATGAATATAATGAAATAATTATATTTACGTTCAAATGTAGGTAATTTACATTTTTTAAGAAAACTATATTAACTTTTATCTTGTTTAGATCTTTTAATATACAAATTGTAATAAATTATAACAACTTTTTTTTCCCCGTAATGTTTAACATTGTAATGTTTGTTGCGTAAATCGGACCGGATTCCGACGCTCTTATTCCATTCATTCATGTTCATTCGGTATTGTGACGGCTGTCAAATGGATGTCAAACACGCTTGCGCGGTGTCAAAATTGAAAACCTCGCTGTCAAATATGTCAAACTACCGCGTCGGAATCGAATTGCTGTCATCGGAAGATCCGCGGTAGCTTTCCTGGTATGTAATTATTTACGAGAATCGAACCGCTGGATCAGTGGCCAGCCCATTCACAAATATCGCGATCTTACAAAAAATGACTTGAATGATGCTTTATTTCTACGAAACGTTAATTACCCGACGCACAGCCCGACGTAACGATTGACCGAAAAAATAATCACCGAACTTCATTTGAACGACCACATATTAACGACACATTATTTAGTCGATGTATCACTTAATCGAACTTTGAGTGTAGGTAAAGGTAATATGTAAATATCTCGAAACAAGGCATATTACTTATATTCATCTACCTACTTACATTATAATGAGGAAGTATGGATAACTGGACTCTAAGATAGAAGCTATTTTGATACAAAGCAATAGCGCAAATTATTCATCATTCAAAACTACAAATACATCTTGAATAATCCTGATTTGGTACCATTTGATTTGAAAAAGATTTGCGCTCCGCCTTGAGAACTGCGAACACAAGACACTAATCAGGTTTAGTTGACGAATGAAGTATAGGTACGTACTCGTTCATAATAAGATAATAATTAGGTTTAGAACTCGGTTTCCAAGTTTCTTCACTTCGTCAGAAATATTTGACATAGTATAACGTTGAATAACGTAATATAACAACCCCTTGTTTCGCATAGTGTTTTCTTTGGTTTTAACGATTTTGGAAATTATAGTTATTTATAACATCAGGTAATATTTTATCTGCGCAGCTGCGTAGGTAAGTAAGTATTTGTTTAAATTATTCTATAGAAAATAGGTCAGTATTCTAGTAGACCTCAATGCGGTAGTTATCCTTGCCTTGTATCTTCTGAGTAATAATAATATAGGCTAGGCTAGGACCTTGCGCACGGATTATTAATTGCAATCATGCTCGATGGATAACAACGAATGCAGGAAAAGCGGTATTTGACCTTTACCAGTTTCCACATTAGAGGAAGATGATGTAACAACAACCACACGGTATATTGTTTGTTAAAAAATATACAAACACCGTATTCATTCAAACGGGAAATAACAATTGAAATTAGAACCACACGGTATTTTGTTCAATTGGAAACGGACTACAAGTTACCACGATACACGTCATGACACTTTTGTAGGACGTTAAGAAAAATGATTAAAAAAAACATAAGTTAGGTACCTACAAATACGTTGAATCAGCTTTTGTTTTTTAAAACAATAGGCGCTATTTTATATTGTTGGTGTTGCTGATCCCACAGACACATCTTGGTATGTGGATGAGGCTTGTCCTGACCCCGACTGTCTCTGTTGTTAAGAGGATAGTCTCCATTCTCTTTCTCCATACAAACGTAGTTTACATTTTCCTCCTTGGATAAAGACATTAGAGCAAATATTAAGCCATAAAACTTATATCTGTCATGACTATGCATCTACCTTTTTATTTTTTTAATTGGAAAATAAAAAATAATAAAAAGGTACGTTTGTATGGAGAAAGAGAATGGAGACTATCCTCTTCAGCTTCCTATACAATTACAATTTAACCCGTGTTCCATTTTTCAGATTTCGATTCTGACGTTCCCGCTATAGATTGGTGTGAAAGCTGTATGTAAACCGGAACATATGCAATGGTAAGTTTGACCTCCGTTCTATTGTAACGAGCGGTGTCACCTCCGGAAGCTCAGCGATGCCTTGACCTCAGCCAGTCAACGACCGATGGTGCTGTTCCACAACCCACACGGCATCGGCATTTTCTGTTTTAGATTCGAGCACTGTGTGTCTTTCGACATTTTGGGAAGGACATCGGGCGCGTGACATTTAAGCTAAAGAAGTATGTTCAAAGGCAACAGCAACAGAATTATTATGGCACTCACAGTTCGGGTTTTAGTCTACATGACACACAGAAATGAAAATTGATTGTTAAAATGATACCGCCATACCTATTGGCAGCGCAGGTAAAATCGCGGGGCGCTAATAGTAATCAATATACCTAGTAGGTCAAACCAAGGCCACTTTATGCAAATATTAACTTTATTTTTTAGTATTATTTTGTCTTTTATTATCTTCTTCGCAAAAAATATCACCGGTTTAATATCGTTAATTACCCTAATAAATACAACATAATATTATTTAACTTTCTAACTCAATTGTAGAAATAAAACTTCATGTTTGTTGTTGAACGTTCATTGTCCTGTCCAGTAAGGTCCTATTAGATGCTGCTGGGCAAAGGTCTTTCTCATGGGTTAGTCCACTTTCGCCATACCAGGTTCTACGGCTACGAAAAAAGTAGTAATCCTTTCGCCATACCTGCTCGACATGGTCGATAGGCTATGGCGAAAGAATACTCCAATTTATTTATTCGATTTTTATTAACTTTAAGTTGAAAAGTTGTTGAGTGGAATCGTGCCCCTCGCGTCCTTCTACTCATCGTCGTCATCGTTCTTCGCAATGAATTGGACGTGGGCGTGGTTTTTACCAGGCTGTAAGGACTGACTAGAAGTTATCCTGCACCGTACTAGACGTGTAAAATGTGTGATAGTAGGTAATTGGTATGGAAGTACTAGGCTATTATAAATCACCAGAAGGTCGTTACATACTTTTACAATTGAGATATTTCTCGCTTGAAGAAACATACGGAAATGTGATAAGTGTGAGTTATACATTCTACATACTTATGATAGCCTAGTATATCATACTTAATAATAGAGTATATTTTTTATTTCCTTCACTTTTTGTAAAAGTAGGCGTGGTCACCAATATAGCCACGCCCAGTTTTACGCAAGGTAATAAATGAGCGTGGGTGTGTGTGTGTATGTTTGAATGACAAAGAAGATTATTAAAATATTAGATTACTTAACACTTTATTGTACCAAAATTTACAAAACTCATGAAAAAAACAAAAACTTACTAGTAATTTTAATAAAGGTACCATGTGCTGCCTTATTGCTGAAAGCGATCTATTCCAGGCAACATGTAAAAAAAGAGAAGTGTGATTAGACTTATAATAAGTCTTATAATAAGTAGGTAGGTACTAGTTACTTACTATCCAACACAATGCTAGAAATATCTAAATCAATGAATTAACACTAGAGCGCACGCGTGGGTTACATATGTCACCCAGTGTGTTATATTGTCATCTAATTTCAAAAATTGGCGCGCTTCGGCGCCACCGTTGCATGTATTCCTGTAGGTTGAACTCCCGCACCCGTCAGTAGTCGTGTCGAATCGTGCGGCACACGGACGTCTCCGCAAAGCGTCGTTGAAGTCGGTGGGCTACACATGTACCCCGTGCGTGCGTTCGTGGAAGTTTTTTTTTGGTTGGTGTTCGAACACAAATTGAGTGAAAATTTGACACAAATTGAGTCAGAGTGAAAATTTATGTTGTAATGTAATTATTGATTCAATTACATTATAAAAAATATATAATTATAATAAGTATAACGTTCCTATTTGAAATGAAGACTGTTACTGTCATTGCGTCCAAATAACTTTGATTTTAAGTAATGTTTGTATTTTGTTGTTAAATTCTGTTTAGAAAACTATATTTTGTAGCTTTTTTATGCTCATTCTATAATAATAAAGTTGATTTATAATAAAACATTACGTTTTACTTTATATTTTTTTTATAACCATGAAAAATCGGACTATTTTAGGGCGCGTGCACTCTAGTGTTAAATTAAAACAAGCAAATCTGCAGTGCTGTGATTATTATCTAGTGTTTTAAGATAATTATTTGTATAACCAAAGATGATTTTATAATAATTTTAAAACAGCATATTTTAAAATGATGGCAGTTAAGTCTGTTTTATATTGCCATGTTTTTGTAAAAAAAAATAGCAAACATTATTATTAGACACAGGTCTAGATAGAGTTATAATAATTTTTAGTAATTGCCTCGACATTTCGACAAACGGGTCACACCGGCCGTGGTCCCGAGAAGGCCGACCGAGTTGAGTCTTCTCGGGACCACGGCCGGTGGAACCCGTTTCCCCTTACGTCGAGGTAATTAATTAAAATGATTATCTATAACGCGATCTAGACCCGTGTTGTGTGATAATGATTGACGGAAATCGTGTGAGTTTAATAAGTGTAGTTTTACCAAAGTCGATTGTTGTAGTTAAAAAAGTTATAAATAATTATTATGGTAGATAATCTTGAACTTGTAACGGCAGATATCTCGCCATGTCTTTTATGTTGAAAATAAAAATATTGATAATTTTAGATATTCTTGTACTTGTTATGGCAAATATTTCGTCATGTTTTTATATCGGACTGTTTTAATTACTTTTAGCATAGTAGATTGGTTAAAGATAATTTTGGATTATCTTGTACATTGTAATTTTGTGTAATTTATCTGTTTTATTTAGTCATTTGTAGGTTAAAACGCCGTCCTGTGATTTAAAAGGTAAGCATATCAGCTGCTCTGTGATTTAAAATGTAAGCATATCTACTGTTCTGTGATTTAAAATGTAAGTTTAGGTATCTGCTATTCTGTGATTTATAATGTAAGCATAGCTGCTGTTCTGTGATTTAAAATGTAAGCATAGCTGCTGTTCTGTGATTTAAAATGTAAGCATAGCTGCTGTTCTCCGATTTAAAATGTAAACAATGTAAGGTATAATTGAAAGTTAAATAGTAAAATAAAGAGTTGAATCATATTATATTAATGCATTGGTCTCATTTCACATACCTATTATAACATTTCCATTGGAAACTATAAATACTATTTACCTGTCATATTTTTGTCAGGGTTTTGAACAGTTTTATCAAAATTTTAAAATAATTAAAAACAGAAAAAAATCTTAAGTCGGTTTTTATTTTTTTTTCATTAGTTTTAGTGCATTTCTGCTGTCACTAAAATAAAAATCCTCTTTGTGATGACCTTTCAATTAAAAAAAGAATAATCTCAATCGGTCAAGCCGTCTTCGAGTAATCGGCGAACATCCTAAAACCGACTTTTTTTGAAGTCGGTTTAAATGCTAAGATTATGAATCTTATGATTTAGAAAATATGCATTGTGTTGGATAGTAAGTAACTAGTACTATAAGACTTATTATAACTCTAATCACACTTCTCTTTTTTTACATGTTGCCTGGAATAGATCGCTTTCAGCAATAAGGCCGCACATGGTACCTTTATTATAATTACTAGTAAGTTTTTATTTTTTTCATGAGTTTTGTAAATTTTGGTACAATAAAGTGTTAAGTAATCTAATATTTTAATAATCTTCTTTGTCATTCAAACATACACACACACACCCACGCCCATTTATTACCTTGCGTAAAACTGGGCGTGGCCATATTGGTGACCACGCCTACTTTTACAAAAAGTGAAGGAAATAAAAATATACTCTATTATTAAGTATGATATACTAGGCTATCATAAGTATGTAGAATGTATAACTCACACTTATCACATTTCCGTATGTTTCTTCAAGCGAGAAATATCTCAATTGTAAAAGTATGTAACGACCTTCTGGTGATTTATAATAGCCTAGTACTTCCATACCAATTACCTACTATCACACATTTTACACGTCTAGTACGGTGCAGGATAACTTCTAGTCAGTCCTTACAGCCTGGTAAAAACCACGCCCACGTCCAATTCATTGCGAAGAACGATGACGACGATGAGTAGAAGGACGCGAGGGGCACGATTCCACTCAACAACTTTTCAACTTAAAGTTAATAAAAATCGAATAAATAAATTGGAGTATTCTTTCGCCATAGCCTATCGACCATGTCGAGCAGGTATGGCGAAAGGATTACTACTTTTTTCGTAGCCGTAGAACCTGGTATGGCGAAAGTGGACTAACCCTTTCTGATCACTTTGAGTCAAATACATTGAGATCATTGAGTCACTATTCTCTAGGTTTACTTTGAAGAAGTTTCTGCCTTCACATTGGGTGGCTCGTTGAATGGTTAAGTTTTTGTTAGAGTCCCAACGAAATATCCCAATTTTTTGAATTGTGAGTAGGTATTTTCATTAGGTTTACAGGGAATTTTCGTGGAACTGACTTTTATCATTGAGGAGTTTTCCTCAATGGAGGAGGATGAGAGGAGGTTTTAGGTGCCCCATTAATCTGTATCTATTTCTTCAGGAACCAATTCTAGTGGTAGAAGAAAAAATAGTTATTAACTGCATTCTGGGATCATGCTCATCATTCCGAAGATAGTTGTCAGATTTTATGGGATCAATTCGGGACTCTCAACTTCCAAATAATAAAAAAAAGAATACCCAAAATCGGACACTTCATACGTCGGCGGAGTACGGCGGGAACGTAAACACACACATATAAAAACTATCTATTTATTTATTACCTTTTTTAACCTTTTAAATAAGAAAAATCAAAAAAAAAATTCCATTACTATAAATTTCTTTTTAATTTTTGTATGTAGCTCAAGGCTATTTTATTTAGAAAATTTATTTTAAAGGAAAAATAGCATTCATTTTTTTTTTTTCACTTGCGGCGGGGCTTGAACTCGCGTCTTTGGGTCAGTACCCCAACGTCTGTTCCAACTAGACTACGCAAGTCCACGCTGCGTGCCGTGAAAACTTCCAATGCTATATTCTCCTCTGATTGTTTACGATTAAGGCTCGTTAAAGCGCCATCTATCTAACGCTGCAGGAACAACTTTCCAGTTGTTTACACCTGCGTCGTAATGGTTAACTTTACAGTTAACTTATTACTAACGTAAGATGTCGCTTTTTCCATAACTATAAATTTCTTTTTAATTTTTGTATGTAGCTCAAGGCTATTTATTTTATTTAGAAAATTTATTAAAAAAAAAAAATTTAATGCTATTTTTCCTTTAAAATAAATTTTCTAAATAAAATAGCCTTGAGCTACCTAAAAAAATTAAAAAGATTTTTTTAGAATAAAAGTTGTTTGCCTAGACGTCTCAAACAACCCTCTTCACGATGGATCAGACACATAAATCATTACAAATTTGTTTATTAGAAAAGTTTAAAAATTCCGGAGACATACCGATATTTCCGAAATCCGGAAATATCAAGCCAAATCCAGAGGTCTGGTAACCCTAGATATGGGTCCAAGTGATAACAACAGTATTTGTTCATTCGTAAGAATAAATCTCCGATTGACTATTAATACTCTTGAGAAAGATATTTAATTTATTTTCGAGAGTGAAGTGACAGCTCCATTGTATGTAAATAAGTGTTTATATACTGTGTAGGTACCTTTGGTGACTAACTATAACGGTATACTTGGATTGTAGGTACACAGTCAAAACAACAACGTAAAAATACGTATTTATTGATTGAAAGTAGGTACATAGCAACACAACGGTAGAATTTATATTATTCTTTCCTGTTTCTTCTAGAAACAATAATTAGAAAGCCAGTGAGTAGCCCGCTGTAGGTGGCCGTATGCTGTCTGTGATGTACATACGAGTACATTACACATACATGTTGCATTAGTACTTTGTACGACAAACGGTAAAATTAACTTAGAGGTCAGTGTTCTCAAGTATTATCTTACCTATTGGCTTAACAAAGCCGGCTCCTAAAAACTACTAGCTAAGAGAGTTTCGGTTTAAGCGTTATACGTGTAGAAAATTATCGCTATCTGTAAGCTGTTTTCCAAATTAGACAGAAACTCCAAGAAATATCTGTTGAAAATCATCACCATTATAGGCCTAAGTTAACACAAATGTGTGTATATTATGTGACCAGTTGACTCCTTCCTTTCACATTGCATTATATACCTAGTAATGTATTAATATGCACTTAACCTTTTTTATTTTGACTCGTATAATTTCAAATTATAATAACTTTAGTATGGTGGTCATGAATGAACCACCTAAAGTTTGAAGGGATGTAACTTTTTTTCCATAAGACTTTCAGTTATACAATTTTATGAAGATTGTTAGAAATATATCTAGAAATCATTTGTTATTATATTATAGAAAATGAAGTATCTTCAATGGTTTCAGAGATAAACGGGATTTAATAAAAAATGGGAAATGGTTCATAGTGTACCACCCGTGGTACTAATTGAACCTGGGGGTGGTATCGTTTGAACCGTATGGTACTGATTGAACCATAGTTAAATATTTCTAAGTTAAGTTAGTTAGTATTAGAACATAGGATTCTAAATAAATAAAAGATCGAAATTATTATTTAGTAATTTACTGGCAAAAATCGATAATAAACCTTTGGTATTTTCATAGAAGTAGTATAATAACTGTAATTAACGAAAAAGAGATAATAAAAACAATACTTTAATTAAAACCATCACGTAATTTGGTAAATCTAATAAAGAGACAAGTATTTCCTTCTAACTAATAACCTAAAATAAAAAAATCTTACTAAAAAGACCATCAGTAATGAAATTAACCGAAGATTTAGACTGAATTAAACGATTCTCTTAGGTTAACCATGGTTCATTGAGTACCACATCGAAATGGTTCAAATTGTACCACCTTTATCAAAAAAGGTTTGAGGTTCTGTAAAAACTTGTAGAAACGATTTTCGTTAAAGACTGTAACGTTGTACACGTACAATAGTCGAATTATATATTAAATAGGCTAAAATATATAAAAATAAACAATTTTAAACATTTAATTTAAATAATTAATAAAAAAATATAATAAAACTAAAATAATTAAACTAAATAACTTTAAACTTTAAACAATTACCTTAAAAACTAATATTAGAAACCTAAAACTTAAACTAAAAATACCTTAACCTAAACTATATTTAACCTACATAATTAAAAACTATATCCTACAGCTGTTGAAAACATTATGTTCATAAAATGTCACTGAGGTTGGTCAACTCAAGCATCATATCTAGTTGCGCGGTTGTACTGCGACATTCCAATCGGCGGGCTATTGTTTCGAGCGCGGCGACAACGGGAGCCGTGACGTAGATTCTTGAACCTCGTGCATTCGTAATTTGATTCGCATCAAGGACACACGCAGCTCTTCTCAGCGCGGGTCCATATAATATACGTCCCTATATTAGCGAATAGAATAATCCAGTTGCAGTGGTACAAATAGAAATTATACTTAATAACATCAATAAGTGATTTTAAAACCCGAAATTCGGTAAGTGGCGAACATTTCGTACTAACAGCATAGGAATTATTATTTTTTGGTTTTGTTTTAGGTAAATGCTTCATTGTAATTTATAATACACTTTTTATTGTTTTATATTGTGGGGAATAGTGGTAATTATTATATTTGATTGTATGTATTCACGCTAAATTGTATGGATGTGTTCCTTTATGTACAAAATTACTACCCACATGTTTTTAACAAAGTCGTTAATTCAATTAATTTTTCATTCCCGTATTTAAATATTCATTTTAACTTTTATCAGAATCTCTGTTCTCGTAAACCATCAGCCACAGTCATTGCCTACTAGGTAAAGTTAGGTGCTTCCTCATCCTCATCATCATCATCTCGTCATGGGCGTGGCAGACTGTGGTTGTGGTCACTGTGTGAATATTATTCTAACACTGGACGATATTCCAGGGTTCCAGATTACCGCTCAGGAATACGCTTCAAGATCTTCATTCAAGTTTCCTCACCTACCGAAACGTAAAGCAGTTCACTGACCCGGCAACCTCCTACACCACCTAGGCCATCGGACATTCCCCGGACTTTCCAGGATAGTACCTAACTTACGAGCCAGTGAAAGTGGAACCACGGGTTAGGGCTAAGAACCACCCCTGTATTTATTTTGAATTAAATTAATGTTAACTTTTTAGTGTGAAACAATTGTCTTATTTAAACCTGCCAACACTAAACCGTTACAAGACACTTATATGATCAGAAAGGCAAATATAAGCCTGATTCATTTAGTACCCCTGGTTCATTGATGCCTACCTGACCCTATATTATTGGGTTGCATGCATGCACCTATTAATAATGAAATAATAGGCGCCGTGTGGTGGGGTGGGTGGGGCTAATGAAGTCTGATCGCGTGACTATCATCACGCGTCGCGTCGTCGCGTCATTAACCAATAAAAACAATTGACCATGCTAGATTATCGAGAGTGGTGTCGCACTTCAAACTTCAACAAAATATTTATTATTTCTTTGCGTATTTATAGGATTGGCACAAAACTAGCTTTCGTTGTAGGTACATTTGTTTGCGTCGTGGTGATATTAGAAACTATACAAACAACTCAAGGACTTTTCTTACCTTGTTCTGTAGTAACCTCAAAATGAAAAGAATGGGCTCGATTGACTTGTTTGAACAAAAAGTGTCGAGTTCTCAGGAAAACGTGTAAACATAGGAAAATATGAGACAAAACGACCCGAGATCTTTCCAGTGTATCGTGGGTACAAGCCCCTGCTTAGACGCTCTGAGAGCCTGCCTGCCTAGGCAGGCTGACAGTGCTGACCATGAGAAACTGGAAAGGCTCTGAAACGTCAGGTTTCTACAAAAAAAAAACAAATAAACGCGATAAATTCCTTATTAAAATTACATAATATCTATATCGCGTGACCGTCATGTTATTGTTGACTAATTTCTAGATTCGCATCCCGTAGCTTCGGTCGGCGCGGTTCTTTAAAAATACTTTTATAATACAAACTAAACTGTGTTTAAACAATCAATTTTTAAAGGGGTATGATTAAAAGTGGCGTCTTTTTCAAGTTTAGCGGCCACGAATCAAACAAGGTTATTTTGAAAGAACTATGCCTGACAAACAATTTTTACTATGGCAGCAACTCTGTAAGTAATATCGGGGCTGAGTTATACGCAACTTCATAAGTAGAAAATCATCGAGATATGCAGTAACACTTTTCTTAATTTATTTAAAGTAGGTACAAATAAATTCAAAATATTAGGCTAACATGTAGTCCTGTTCACTTTGCATCATCATCATCATCCGAGCGTTGTTCCCGGTTCCATCTCTCTCGAGAGCCCGGGGTCCGCTTTCCTACTTTTACGTCTCCACTTCGCACGATCTTCGGCATGCCGTGTAATGAGGCCATTTGCACGCATATCCGATCTTACAACGTCAAGCCAGCACTTCTTGGATCTTCCCAATCTGCCGAGGCCGGGCGGAGGCGTAATAGCAAGACATTTGTTTCCCACGTAACTAGCCGGTTTTCGTAGAACGTGGCCGTACCAACGTAAGCGGCATTCTTGCAGCAATGTCTGCTTGTCTGCAATGTCTCGGACATGAAGGCTGCCCCTGATGCGGGAGTTTCTGACGCGGTCTTTTCGCGTCACTCCACACATCCAGCGCAGCATCTTCATCTCCGTGACACGCAGTTCCTGCTTATGTCGCTCAAGCAATGGCCACGCCTCACTATCATACAAAAGGACAGGTCTAATGATCGTTTTATAGACCTGTCCCTTCAGTTTAACCGGCATTTTTGGGTAACAGAATTTAACAGATGACACCAGTTACCTCTCGCCACTTGGCCCAAGCTGCCGAAATGCGGGACTTGACGTCACAATCGATGTCGCCGGACTCGTGAAGCACAGATCCCAAGTACTTAAACTGGTCCGTCCGCTCGACCATGTGACCGTCTATGCAGACAGGTGTGGGATCTGTGGTATTGCTAGCCAAGTATTCGGTCTTCGCTACGTTGAGTTGCAAACCGCCGTTCTCAAGCGACTCTTTCCACGCATTTACACGCCTTCCAAGCCGTCCCTTATCCCAGTCATCGATATCATCGACATACACGAGCATCCACGGGAGCTGCTCGTGTGCATCTCGGATGATTACGGACAGTGCATCCAGTATTACGCTTAACAGGAACGGACTTAGGACGGATCCTTGGTGGACTCCGACTGTAATGGGGAAAGATTTAGTGTCACCAAAAGCAGTTCGCACCACAGAATCGGAAATTAATAACTTCCACACTCCTGCACAGATCCCTTGCCCTTGAACACTGGAGTGATAACACTCAGTCTCCATTGGGCGGGGATTCTGCCGGTCTCGAGTGTCCGGTTAAAAAGGTTGGTTAAGATGCCCACACCACGAAAACCCATAGCCTTCCATACTTCGATGGGGACTCCATCGGCGCCGACAGCTTTCCGATTCTTCATGCGTCGAAGAGCCTTGCGCACCTCCTCAGGCGTTATCAGTGGCACAAGTCCTAGATTCGGAGGGAGTTCCGGCGGCTGCACCTCTTTATACTGCTTATTGAGCAGCTCGTGGAAATAAGAGCGCCACCTCTCCTTCACCGCGAGGTCCTCGCATAGCAGGTTACCATTAGGATCTTTTACACAGCGGCACTTGGATATATCCTGTGTCGCTTTGATCCTAGAACGTCCCAACTTATAAATAAGCTTCTGCCCCTCAGACGTTTCCAACTTATCGTAAAATGGCTGTAAGTGGTAACGTCTGGCTCTGGCTACTGCTCTCTTTGTGGCACTTTTGGCAGACCTGTACGCGTCGCGATCTTCAGGAGAGTTGGACGCTTGCCACTTTTTAAAGAGGGCTTTCTTCACCCTGGTCTCCCTCTGGACTGTGGAAAGGAGGAAGGAAACTTGGTGGTTGGTCCTTGTCACACTTGCGTCCTCAGACCTTAGACATACCGAGGACCGACCGCGCAAAATCAGCGATAGACACCTAAATCCTGTCCCAGTGTTCCTGCACCGATTTGCCTTCAGCATTAGCACATTTGTCGCCGATTGCTGAGGCGAGCATCTGGGACTTGACTTCATCAAGCATCCACCATCTGATTCGGCACTGACATGGTTCCGGTCGATTGTATTTGGTCTTTACACAGAGATCCATGACAAGGATACAGTGTTGGGCAGTGAGACTCTCACCGGGTATGACTTTGCAGTTGGCCACGTTGCCGATATGGTGTCTCCTAGTGATTAGAAAATCGATTTGGGTTGCGCGCCCCCCGCTCCTGTAGGTGATCAAGTGGTCGGGCTTCTTTTTGAAATATGTGTTCACGAGTGCCAGGTCGGCAGTGGCACACGTACGCAGGATTTCTTCCCCTTCCGCATTCCGACTGCCATACCCGTAGCCTCCATGAACACGTTCAAATTCCACCCCCATCTCACCCACATGACCGTTCAGATCACCACCCAAAACGATTCCCTGTGACAACGGGATAGCCCCAAGGACCACGCCGAGTCTATCCCAAAACGACCTCTTATCAGCGTCGCTACAACCGACCTGTGGCGCGTAAGCACTTATTAAGTGAGTAGGAACCCCCCAATAAGCACCTTCACGCACATAAGTCGGTCGGTAAAGCGATTCACCTCCAAGATATCGTCCTGCAACCCCTCAGCGAGCCCCACAGCCACCCCGTTCTCTCCACCAGGTGCACCCGTGTAGATCAGCTTGTAGCCATTCCCAATGAGCTGGGATCTGCTGCCTTTCCATCGAGTCTCCTGTAGGAACGCCACGGCCACCTTCCGCCTGGAAAGTACGTCGGCTAGCTCCCTCGCGCGTCCGGTTAGCGTGCCAATGTTCCACGTTGCGAAGCGGAGTTTTACCTGGTGTTTCGGGGCTAACGTCTGTCCGCCCGTGGCACGGTAGCCCTCGTCCATTTACCACAGGAGTCAGGCGAAGCTCCTGCGCGCCGTTATGCTTCGGCGCCCTATCCCTGTGGCCATAAACTATTTTGCAACTTCCCATATTGATTTGGCTGATTTTGACTTTTACGGGAGCGACTGCCGTCTGACCACCCAACCCCGAAGGGAAAGTCTGCGCCAGAGCCTCTTCCGTTCATCAGCAGGTGCAACAAGCTTGCTGGTGAGGTTGGCTTGGGCCCAAAGATCTTAAGTGGACCTCATACACACCTCCCAGTGGACACCATACACACCCAGTGGACCCCATACACACCCAGTGGACCCCATACACACCCCTGGACCCCATACACACCCAGTGGACCTCATACACACACTTTGCAATAGGTATAAAGTATTATTTTACTCTTACTTTGATGATATCATCACCATTTAAACAGTATTTTCATACTATTGTAGCTCAGCCCCGATATCACTTAGAGGACTATAGGTTTAAAATATCATATTTATAGACGTAATACTACGAATTACTAGCAAAGATTTGGGTGGCTGCGCAAAAAAAAAGACGCCAACCTCCGAACAAAATTAATCATTGCCCTTTGATAAGAAAATTTGAAATATTTAGCTTCGATTCTTACTCCCATCATTCGACCACAAGACTAAAAAAAAAACTTTGGCACAAAGAAAATCTAAAACTTATAAGAAACTCTTTGGTAAGTGAAGGCAAACTGGTATATTTGACAGACAGGGCAGCCATTTTGAATTCCATGACCTACTCGATTTGTCCTGACCAATCAGAAGCGACCTCACTTTGTAATAAAACTCCTTGTAGTTTTTGAAACACGTTTGTTGTATTGGAGCCCTTCTTAAATTTTTGTTTTATTTTGTTTTTAGTATTTGTTGTTGTAGCGGCTACCGAAATACATCTTCTGTGAAAATTTCAACCGTCTAGCTATTACGGTTCATGAGATACAGCCTGGTGACAGACGGACAGACAGACAGACAGCGAAGTCTCAGTAATAGGGTTTCGTTTTTACCCTTTGGGTACGGAACCCTTAAAAAAAAGGATATAACTAATTAGAAAAACTAGAGTTGTACTCAAGAGTCGCTAGTGCTCGCTCACTCGTAAAATTGAGCTAACCGATCATTTTCCAAACACCGTTGAACTCGTGCATGTCATTGGCAGAATCGTTTAGCGAACGCTATATAGACCATTTCGGATCAGGATGTTTTGGAAGCTAAATGTTCTTGAATACACATCGACTGTAATGTAAAATGCTTTGAGAGCATAAAATTTGAAAGGGCATTTAGCTTAAAAAAACCATTATAAATTGAGGACGTTTTGCTCTCAAAGCATTTTACATTACAGTCGATGTGTATTCAAGAACATTTAGCTTCCAAAACATCCTGATCCGAAATGATATAGACGCCATACCTAAAAATTGAATTGAGTCCTTGTACTAATAAAATCCTATGGATAGGTATTGTTTGTTTATATATTATCACGTGCAGGTACCTACATTATGCATTATTTTGTTGCGCGATTAGTCACTCGAGTAAGAACGCAAAATAGTGCAGGAACTAATAATTTGAATTAAATTAAAAAAAATGAAGAATTGATGATAATTAAATCAAATTAATAATTATGGGTAGGAAGGAACCTATCAGCAGCAGACCCAAACGATTCTTGATAGAACGACAAGTTTGACGGTTACTAAGAAACAATTAAAGAAAGAAATTATGTTTATTAGGACAAGCGCACATCAATAAAATAGGAAGGACTGGCCAGATACAGTTATAGACCATTTAATATATTTTATAACAGCAAACTAATATAATTAATGGTATTATATTAAAGTGTGTGGAAGAGCAAAAGGAAGGCCTTAGCCCAACTTGGGATAAAAAGACTAACATAATGTACTAACTTGTCTTCGCTATACTAAAATTATTCTTTATCCTGGTCTGACCGGGATGACGTGATTTTAATCCCCTAAGGAAAAACGTCGATCTTCTTTACTATTTTTATTTTATAACCGCTGTTTAAGACAAGTAGCATAGGTAAAATGTTGCTTTCAGATAGATAGATATGACCAATTGACCGCTGATATCGGGCACTTGTATCGGACGAGCCAGACATTCCTACAATACAAACAATCTAACGATGACGACGGAGGTGACGAATTACCGTTTATCTGTTTATTTGATATACATGTATATAATGTACGTACATGTAGTATAAGTTCTCTAACTACCACAGACAATAACTTTACTATGATGGTTTATTAATAGCTGAAAGGTCGCCTATCATTGTTTTTTTTTTCTGATGATATTTAAGGACTTCCTTAACTCATGATGACACGACATATTATTTAGCTAGAGGTAGTATATAATAATGTTCTTTTGTCTTTTGTTAAACATTTTGCGCAAAAACCCTTGTGAAACTTAACTATTTCAAGATATCGTTATGAGCGATAAGGCCACCTAATTGTATTTTTATTTTACAAATGGACACAACATACAAATAAAAAAACAATAAACAAGGTAAAAAATATAAATAAAAATAAAACAAACAACACTAAAACTAAAACTAGAGGTAGTTAAATAATATGATGTCTCATAATGAGTAAAAAATGTGTAAAGGTATGACTACTAGAGGTAGTAGTCATATTTGTACACATTTTTTTCCTCGACGAGATACCTCGTCCTTCTCCTCCTTGGTCTCCTCGCGACCAAGACTAATGTAATATAGTCGAAAAGTCAAAGTAAAATTTAAAAATAAATGTACCTACGCGAATTAGACTCGAGAAACATGTAAATATAAGTCCAAATTGTGTAAATTTAAAAAGCTTTCCCTCTAGTTATATCTGCATACTACGGTGCTACGCGAATAATTATTGCTAAAAAAAAAAATGCCTTTTTATGGTAAGTTTTCTAAATTTATTGTGATTCCGAACAATTACGATTGACTTTGTGTGTGTATTGAATTAGAAATCCTAAATAACTTATTTACTGTAACTTATTTACCTCACATACCATATAAGTAGTAGTCATAAAATCTAGGTGAAATAAAATAGCTAGGTTACCAAACTAAAAACTAAAAATTTCTAACTTGATCAGCGTACCTAGTTTGTTGCGTGGCGCAGTAGTTTAGTTTAATTATAGCGTCTGCACGGTGCGCAGAAGGCTGCGAGTTTATGTCTCATGGCGGTGCAAAGGAGACGCATATCTATTCAAAAATATTTGTTCACGAAAAAAAAATCGGTCCCAGGCCCCA
Source organism: Idaea biselata (assembly GCA_958496205.1). NCBI lineage: Eukaryota > Metazoa > Arthropoda > Insecta > Lepidoptera > Geometridae > Idaea > Idaea biselata. The sequence goes on along the minus strand of OY292395.1, from coordinate 25,341,265 downwards.
ATAGTGTGTACTTCCCCTATCTACTTTCACATGTGACTTAGTACTATGAGGTATTCTGTTGATGTGAGAGAAATCCTCCAGTGATAGCTATTAAAAACCAGTATTTACGAGAAATGCTCGCAAAAATATGGTAGTATTTTAGACCTCCAAGTTGCTCATAAAATAAATAAGTTTACAAAATAATTTACAAAAACTTTACATTTCTAGATGATTTAAGCTTTGATTTTTTTTTCACAAGATTTAAGCTTTTCTATTATTAAATGGTTTGGGTGGAATTTGAACCCACGCTTTGTGTGTGGTGTGGGTTAAAATGTGTGTGGGGGAGTATATCTGTAAATATTTTCAAGGAAAATACGTATTCAAAAATACGTTTATTTATACTCTCCCAAGGAGGGATCCTTGAACAATTTTTTGTCTATCCAAAGGTTGTCTGGAAGTAGGGTTGCCAGACGTCCGGCTTTAGCCGGACATGTCCGGCTTTTTACAGTCATGTCCAGCCAAATATATACCTACAAGTCCGGCCTGTCCGGCTTTTGTTAGGCTTTTGATTGAACCCGTCAGTCACGCGGACACCCATGAAGCTTCATACAAACTCAGACGAATTCACTCGTGTCGATCGGTTAACGCTTGTTGGTTAAAGGTAGATTTTGTAGGTAGAGTACTCTTTGTATGTAATTCATAAAAGTACTTACATATCCGTACGTACCTGACGATGTTTTTTATAAGCAAATGAGCCGCAATGTGAGACGCGTTGTGCGCTGCCTATTTGCCACAGATAGGAGAAGCAAAACCAATGTGTCAGGCTTTTAGGGCAAATTGTCCATCTAAATATTTATCTGTGTTAGGCTTTTTAATTTTTAGGCCTGGCAAACCTATCTGGAAGAGATCGCTTTTAGCGATAAGGCCGCCCATTGTACCTAACAATGTGTAAAATCATTAACTCAATGGTAAAAACTGAATTTTTCCGTCTTATTTTTGTAAATTTTTTATTTTAGGTAGGTACTGTTTCTTTTGTACATTTTTTTTAAATTTATTTTATTTTGTCTTGTTGTATTTGGTACAATAAAGCATTAATCAATCAATCATTAAAAAATTAGTAGACAGGGAAACAAGTATTTTAATTTTATAAATTCACCATTAAGGTTAGACCTTGTACAATACTGTCGGCGGATCTAGGCCCGTCTGAAGTTAGACTTTCCGAAAATTGTTGTCCCCATATTCCCGCCATGAGCCAATGTAAATCAGCTCTAACTTTACAGATAGTACAACATGACACATCTTTTACAACATTAATATTTTCACCCGCATAAGTGCCGATCCCGCGGGAATATGGGGACAACAATTTTCGGAAAGCCTAACTTCAGACGGGCCTAGATCCGCCGACAGTATTGTATGGTCTAGTTTGGATCAGACACTCCAACTGAATTCCAGCATCGCTGCCAGTACATTTTTGATAATTTTTATCTTTTTTCCTTGAAAATATTTTTAGCAGATATGCTTAGTTTAGTGTTTAGTTTCACTGAGCCTTTTTCCGCACTTAGCCTCACAATTGGGCCATTGTACGTGATTTCTTAGAGGGCTTAAGACGCCACGGGAGCCTACCCCGCATTGGCGAATATCCCATGCCTTCGGACCGTGGTTTATCCTAGGACATGTCGGTTTCCTCACGATGTTTTCCTTCACCGTAAGAGCGATGTTAATAGCGCACTTAAATTTTTCTTAAAGAAAAAGACATTGGTGCGCGGTCGGCCTGGATTCGAAACCACGACCTTCGGAATGAAAGTCGCGGTATCTACCACTAGACCAACACCGCTCTTTTTGCAGATATGCTTTGATCATTATTAATATAATTTAAAAAAAAATAAGCTACATAAATTGAGGATTTATTAACCGACTTCCAAAAAAGGAGGTTCTCAATTCATCAGGATATTTTTTTATTAATTGTCTATTAAATAATTATGGTTTATATTTATATTCTAATTAGGTATTAAGATAAAATGTCTTTATTTAATTATTTTTAATCTTTTTTTTTAAGTAATTAATTTCAAAAATAATCCTTTTATTATGTTACTTACTTACCTACTTTCATAATTTTCTTTTTAGATAAACAAAACAAGTTTAGGTAGGTATATTTTTACAAAAAAAAGTATGTTTTTGGTTAATTTGTCAGTCAGCAGCAGCAGGTAGCTAACAGACCCAATAAACACATAAAGTCACAGTCGAGTCGTTAAAATATTGTATTCTGACCTTCTTTGAAAATGCAAAAAGTAGATGCGAAGGTTACTGACCTTCACGTCAATAGCTCTGCCAATTATTTTTAACTTTTATTTTTATATCATGAAACTAGTTGTGCTTTGCTTTTTCACCTGCATTATTCCAAATACATGAAACAATAATCAAACTATCCAACATCACTTTTAGCTAGTACCTATGTAACAACAAATATTGGGTGTTTGTTGTTGAAAAAGAATTTACCGCCAACAAAGATGTAAGTAATTGTAATTGTTTATTGTGCATTATTTTATATCATCTTTAAATTCCTTTGCTGTTATGTTGGTAGCAAAACTAATAAGCGCTGGCTTAATGCCTTGAATGTGCTACCTTGAATTTAAGGAGGTTTGTTTATGAAGAATGAATGGATGAATCCCCATGAAGTCAAGGTATAAGGTATGGCACCTTCAAGGGATTAAGGCAACACTTATTTGTTTTGCTACCAACATTACGGCATAGGAATTCAAAGATGAAACACACTATATTATGCTAATGACATTTAGGAATGTCGGTGTTTCTTTTTGTCTCTAGCTATAATGTGTAATTTTGTATGAGGTAGTAAGTGGTGTCTTTTCCTTTATTGTATAACATAGTCTCGGGACGATATAATTTATTGCAGTTGTTATGGTCATTTCTACATTTTGTTTAAGGTATTCTGAACTGTTTATATTTTTTGTAAACAAACAAGAAACTACAACCATCATTTATTAAATAACAGCTAGACTTTGTGCACTAACTATCTACCATAATCAAAATGTTTACAATCAACCTTATGTAGGTAATTCACTAAATTGATCCAAGTAAAAGAATACCTACCTTGAGAATAGAACTTGTAAGCAATCAACTTACCCACATACAAAGTGGCTCCTGTACCATGAAGGTAACCACCTCAGCAAGGTGTTTGGAGACGTTCCTTGCGGTATCGACAGGCGGCGGCGCGGGCGCGGCCTCCGCCGCCGCCGCCGTCATGTTAGCGCGCCAGTTCGGGTCACTTGTCACATTCACAGCATAGTACACAGCCACTGACAGCAACAAAACACTACCAGCCGAATATACCTTTAGGTTCGGCAAGGGCAATCTCTCAACAAAACTTACGGGCATCTTGACCCTTCACTGTAAGATTTTACACAGTACCAAAACACTTTATCAAATCTAATATTTAATAATAACATTGGACGGTAGGTAATTAAATTTACTAGGTGAGTCTACGAGTTTCCTTGTTTGGGTTCAGACAACAGGCAGCTGTCAAAAAACGAAAATGTGAGGTGATGATGTAAAGTCAAACACACAGTTAAGCTGGGCGGTCAAACAAACAATGCTGAATGTACTGCTCGCATGATTGCTGATGATTGGATTGCCGATGTTTTTCTGCTCTGCCCGCCCCGCACAGCTATTTTCGATTTGGACGAAGTGTAGTCGAAGGGAGGAGGAAGAGAGGGGGGAGAGAAAACTTGTTTGAAAGACACTGAGTTTTGACATAAGAAGGTACTACCGTACTACACGGTTTGTCAATGTCAAACTCCATCAGCTGATTAGTGTGTTGCTAGGTATATAAAATATTTACATTTCCAATCCAATCAAATCACTTGTGGTATATTTTCGAATATCTAAAATTAAAATATCAACAGTGAAAATCCCTATGGTTGTAACTTCTAAAATTACAATATCAAATCAATTACAATTTCAAAATAATGAAAGTTTTAAAATATCGAATGGATATTTTATCGAAGTTCAAAATTTTAAATTTTCAATACCTAAACATGTTTTATCTTAAAATCTAAATACCTAACTATCTAAACCACGAAAAAACTAAACGGAGCACCCCGACTTGGTTAGGTTAGGTTAATGTTAGAACATGCTTACACGCGATGCGAGCGAGTGAAGCGAGCATGCCCCGGCAGCGCAGCGGTCGTCGGCAGCGGTGTCCTCGTCGGGGTGCTCCGTATTTGCGTTTTTATAATGCCTTAAAATGGTATAACAGTAATAAAATATGTATAACTAATACTTAACACCTACCTACAACAAATACACTAAACCGCAACGTCATAATTCTATCTACCCACATTTTTTCTGTCTATGTTGTTTTTGACTTTTAATGTGGAAACCTCGATATTGTATACTTATAGATCATGCATGATGGTTGATATTTTGAACTATTAGGGAATCTGAATGTTAGAAATTACAAACTTAGGTGTTATATTATTATCATATTATTACCATATTATGGTAAAGAATCAAGAATATTTATTGTTTAAGTGATGTACATAAATAAATAATAATATAATAAATAAATTCTCTGAACAACACACAGCGCCATCTAGCCCCGTGGTAAGCCACTAAGCTTGTGTTACGGTGACTAGACAACGGATATAATACTTATATTTATTTTCTTTTGTAAATACATACATATTATACATAGAGGGACACCCAGACCAGACACAAATATTTATTTTTAAGCATAAATACTTGCACCCGGCGGGAATCGAACCCGCAACCTTCTGCATTGCAGCCGTGCTTTCGCACGACGCGCCACTGAGGTCGTCATAAGGGTCTTATATTTAAATATTTTGGATACAATCACTTACCCACTACAGGCATACAATATTTTATGTTGTGTACTAAATCTAAAGATATTTAAGATCTAATACAATTAGATAACTAGTGAATGATCGTGCCAGTTTTTTCGTAATATTCTTTAAGAGAATAAAAGCAATTTGCTATAAGCCATTTTTTTAGTCGACCGAAAATCACCAGTCATGGACAGTATAAGGACATTCTCCTACTCTTAACCAATTATTAAATTACTCATAACACCTAGAGGTGTAAAAGTTTTTTCAAATAATAAAAAATATTATAGGCAAACTCTTTATTTATTAAAAGTTTCAATTATGTATGATATTCAAAATAGAAATATTTCTTTTAAACTAAGAGCTTATTAGAATCCAGTAATGGACATCCAATTATGGACAAATTCCCATTCATGGACAACAAGTCATGGACATCTGCTCCTCGATGTAATTTTCGTAAAATAAAAATTACTACAACTCTCCTGCATCTGATCGTTATAAGAAAACGAGATATTTTTATCGAACTGTAGAGCGCGTGAACAAACCGGTATTTTGAAATTTTCCGGCTGTGATCTGTCAATTATTGAACTTACTTAGAAGTGAGCAAATGAACAGTTAAAGAAGTTTCTTTAACTGTTCATTACTGGAGAACTGTCCATGGCTGGTGCTTTTACCTTATACATACTTCGATGTTACATCATTAGTGTATTTGAAACATTAGATATTGTAATTTTAGGGGTTTTGCCCGTCGGGATTTTAAATGTTGATATTTTAATTTTAGATATTCGAATATGTACCCTTTTTCGTCCCTGGCCATGGATTCTGTATCATTATAATTTTAGATCAACCTACTTAATAGAGATACTTTAATACAAAAATTGCCAAATATCAGGTGTTATCTACTAAAAATTAATTTGAGATTGCTTGAATGAAAAACTCGCTGTTCACCAGAATGACAAATGAAACACTTTTGAATCAACATGATGTCAATCAAACGTTATTAAAAAGTAGTGATTATTTTCTTTGAGTGGTGGCAACCCTACCGAATGAAGTTTTTGTTGTGTTTGTTTATTGGGGCAGTTCAGAAATATTATTATAAAAATACAATACAATGTCTGAGAGGGACTATGCGCCACTCAGTGTGGCTTGCGTTCGTGGACTATGTGATAAAATATACGAGAAGCGAAAATTCGCTGGTGCTGAAATAGAAAAGTAGGTAACATGTAGACTATGTTCTGAAAACTTCGGTCGCTCTTAACCTCATGCATGAGCTCATGTTGTAGCTGATCCAGCATGATCTAGCATGCCAAAATTTCCAAACCAACGCTTACGTTAATTCCAGCGGAATGTTGTTTGCCTCTTTCAGAATGGTGAAGGACTTTAGCGAGGCGAAAAACACGAGCCAGATCCGGCGGCTGATCAAAGTGCTGGGCCAGGAGTTGATGTCATCTACAAACCCCAATGTCAAGAACGGCGCTCTCATGGGACTCTCTTCTGTCGCTGTCGGCCTCGGAGAGGTATTTTGCAGACTTCACATGTATGTATTTAATGTACATTTACACATGTACCTACAAGTGTAGGCAAAATTAAGACCTGAACAGTTAAACCACAGTTTACATAATACTTGGTGCAACTTCGCGCTTTTAGTTAATCCACAGTTTACCTAATACTTGGTGCACCTTGGCGCTTTTACTTAAACCACAGTTTACTTGATACTTGGTGCACTTTTGCGCTTTTAGTTAATCCACAGTTTACCCTCCATAGTTAGCATGCCGTGAGGTCCACCAAATAGTAGGTAAACTGTGCTAATAGCTATTTTATTCCACACTTTTTATAAGATCTACCTATCATCTTTTAATCATTGTACTAGAACCCATCATAAAATATCAGCTGGTTCTGCAGTATCTAGAATATCTGCTCATCATGATGATTTCATTGAGTTCAAACACTATTATGACTGTCTTGTCTAGATATTGTGTTCCTGTAGCCTCGTTCTGGCAATTTTAGAAATCAATTCATTATTCGGCATCTAGAATATCTACTCATCAGGATGATTTTAAATAGCTCACACACAATTTGAAATCCATGGTTCCAAAACATTGGTCAACTTTAGGCTTCATCACCAAACCATGAATATGATCAATTTTAGTGTCTTGTGTGTGTTGTGTGATTATAACAAACGCAAATACAGCAAGTTTTCATATTTCAATGACGAGGTCCTGTTGATTCCTTTCTGTTTCGTCATCAGATCAGTTCCATGATAGCATATTGTTGTCACAAAAGTTATACTCTTTCATTTGATATTTAAATATTGGGCATATTTAAATCATTCAGTTTTTTTAATGAGCTTGACCCCATATACAGGGTGAACCATTTAAATGGGCCTTCAGGGGGATATCCTAAACTATAAGACATAGCGAAAAATGCTGAAAGAAGTCGCGTCCCCGATTTTGACAAAAACTAATAATAATAATAATAATTAGCCCTTTATTCTGAACTACAAGTACAAGTATCAAATATTATAGATTTTGTTATAGTATGCCACGTAGCTCAGTGTGCCTCTTGGCATAGGCCTCCTCTAACATTTTCCACTGACATCAGTCACGTGCTGCCCTTCTCCAGTGATGTCCGACTGTGAGTTGTAAGTCGTCTTCCCATCTTGTTGGTTGGCGTCCTCTGTTTCTCTTTCCATCTCTGGGATACCAATCAGTGACAGTTTTGCACCATTTTTCTTGGGGATCGCGGATCATGTGTCCCGTCCATCTCCACTTTTGTTGATCAATTCGTTCAATCAAATCAGCTACTTTTGTTTTTTCTCTTATTGTGCTGCTTCTAACTCTATCCTGTTTCTTTATCCCAGTGAGGCTTCTTTCCATGGCTCTCTGACATCGTTCCAACTTTTCTCTGTGGTGTATGGTAAGTGCCCAGGTTTCACAACTATAAGTGATGACTGGAAGTATACACGTGTTGAAGACCTTCCTTTTTATGTGCAGGCCCAGCTCTTTGGATTTCATGATTTCTTTTAAAGACCAAAATTTTCTCCATCTCCAAAATTCGTCTGGCGATTTCCTTAGTGATTTGGTCTTTGTGAGAGATTATTTGGCCCAGGTAGATGTAGTCCATCACATATTCTAGGTGACTCACTAGGTGACTTATGCACAAGTGTTCTTAGCTATATTCGATCAAAATCGGCTTAACAGTATACAGGTGAACCATTTAAATGGGCCTTCAGGGGGATATCCTAAACTATTGATGATAGCGAAAAATGCTGAAAGGAGTTGCGTCCCCGATTTTGATAAAAACTAAATTGGCATATTTAGATTTTGGAAAAATTAATTACCCTAGCCAGGAATCGAACCCTGTCTTTATGCAAAAAAATAAACATCCTATATTATTATACCGATCGATAGTGTTGCTGATAAAGATCAAATCCTGCAAACAAACATAGTGTGGTAAATCAAGAGAAATGGCTATTTTTTAATAAAAATATGGAACACTCAAGTATTTGGTATAAGTTCCCCGTACATTTTACCACGACATACTCGATTTGAACGACCGCATTAGCATTTATCACCGTTAGAGATCATGTTCTAATTTTAAAATTTTCGTCCCCAGTTCAATGCATAAGCTTTAATACTAGTTGAAAGTAGTGATGGATATCACTGTTAGATTATTTTTTGGTGTAATTTAATATTTTTATTAAAAAATAGGCATTTGTCTTGATTTACCATATTATGTTTGTTTCCAGGAATTGATCTTAATCAGAAACACTAACGATCGATGCAAAAATATAGGATGTTTATTTTTTTGCAAAAAGACAAGGTTCAATTCAAGGCTGGTGTAATGAATATTTCAAAAATCTAATAATGCCATTTTAGTTTTTATCAAAATCGGGGACGCAACTCCTTTCAGCATTTTTCGCTATCATCTATAGTTTAGGATATCCCCCTGAAGGCCCATTAAAACGGTTCATCATGTATACTGTTAAGCCGATTTTGATTGAATATAGCTAAGAACACTTGTGAATAAGTCACCCATCAAACGATGGATAAACAGACAGACAAGTCTTACATGACACCCCTCTTTTTCCGTCCGGGGGTTAAAATAAGGCAGGGTTTGTCATAGCTACAGAAACTCCCAGACCTAATACTGTTTGCCTGAAAGTCGGTGAACGTTTACAGCGGGGCTGCGTGGAGTACCTGAGCGAGCTGGTGCAGCCGATGATGGCGTGCGTGAGCGAGAGCGAGTCGCGCGTGCGCTACCAGGCGGTGGAGGCGCTGTACAACTGCGTGAAGATGGCGCGCGGCGCGGCGCTGGCGCACTTCCCGCAGCTGCTGGACGCGCTGGCGCGGCTGGCCGGCGACCCCGAGCCGCAGGTGCGCCAGGCCGCCGAGCTGCTGGACCGGCTGGTCAAAGACGTGGTCACGGAGAGCCCGGCGCTGGAGGTGGGCGCCGTGGTGCGGCTGCTGCGCGAGCGGCTGTACGCGCGCGCGCCGCCGCAGCGCCAGCTGCTGGCCGGCTGGGTGTGCGTGCTGGACGCCGTGCCGGCGCTGGACCTGCTGCCGCACCTGCCCGACCTGCTCGACCCGCTCTTCAAGATGCTGGACGACCCCAACCCGGAGATACGGCGCATGTCAGTTCATACCGTATCGTGCATGACGTCGGAATCTAACCCCAAACTAAGCCCTACGCTTGTACTATAGACAACAGATTCACAACATATTATTATCCTTTTTTTTGAAAATACATACAAATGATACATAGAAAACACACTGATAAGAAACAATATTTTTTTTAAGCATAAATGTTTGTACTCGGCGGGAATTGTAAGTCGTGTCGCGTGTCGCAGGGTGGACGTGCAGCTGGGCGAGTTCCTGCGCAGCATCAAGAAGGAGCCGGCGCGCGTGCACTTCCCCGCCATGATCAACGTGGTGATCGCGCACGCGCAGTGCTCGGAGGAGCTGGTGCAGCTCACGGCCACGGCGTGGCTCAAGGAGTTCGTGGAGCTGGCGGGCGCGACCATGCTGCCCTACGCCTCGGGCCTGCTGGCCGCCGTGCTGCCCTGTCTCGCCTACGCCGACGAGCCCAGAAAGAGTATCCTTTCACGACCTCAAGACGCGACTCTAATTATATCAATAGTTCCCCGACTTGAGCCCCCATAGCGCATACGATGACAACTGCCTAACAAGCCAAAGTAGGCTTACGACAGCCTCGAGATCTATTTTTTTCGCTCTTACATCGATTTTATATCATCGTCTAAGCCCGGATTTGGACACCAGTTATAAGCGGTTATAATACTTATTATTCTCTGTAAAATAGATACTGTTTTACGCTTTAAAATTAATACACAGACTGTCTTGTGTGGGGGCCGCTGATAAATGTTTGTTTGTAACTAGGTTTTATTGGTTAATAAATATTTTTTAATTTAATTTTATATGCCTTGTCAAATGAAAGTATTTTGAATCTTGTTTAATTATTTCATGTCTTTATTTGAATCCATTCATGAATGATTTTGGGGTTTCTTGCAATATTACCATAAGCATTTAAACATAAAATCTTAAATAGATTTTTCTTTATTTCGAGGAGTAGGTTAAACTTACAAAACTCCTCAGTGAGGTAACGATGCGGGTTGAAATTTGTAGAATCTATTACATACTAGTTACCTACTTATTAGAAATACTTACAGTGCTTTTATACTATGCTGATATTAGACTAATATTCTTACAATAGCAAGTAGCAAGTTTCCTATAAAAATAAATGATCTTAAAAATGGGGCTATAAGAACAAGTTGTCTTAAGTGCAATGAGTCGTCGTCAATGTTGTTGTAGGAGCACGAGGCTTTGAATACTATTATAAAATGATCTTATGTACATTTATATGAAACTACATAAAAAGACTAAACAATCTTGAGTCCGTTTTAGCTTGCCTAAAACTAATATATGAACGAGACTTTAGCTAAAACAAGTATTAGAGCGATATAAGCCTATTGCTCTAATAAAAGGTGCATTCAGGACACTTTCGCTACGTTCCGCGGTTTCACCCGCGTAAGTCCCGATCCCATGGGAGTATCGGGATCAAAAGTAGCCTATGTTACTCAGGGTGAATGTAGCTTTCTAATGGTAATTTTTTAAAATCGGTCCAGTAGTTTTTGAGTTTATTCATAACAAACATACAGACGCACACACACATAAAAAAAAACCAAATTTTTCCTCTTTATATAATAATATTCGTATAGATATTGATAAAGAGGTACATTTACACCTATCTCTTCTTCGCGATCTTTAATTTAACTAGACTACCTTATCATTTTAAACCTGGCTGGGTTAATGTGTGAATGAGAAACCTCTGAAAGTAGTAAAAATACTTTGTTCTCTTGAAATTCCAGTTAATTGTGTTTGACTATGACCTCCTGCTAGGATAGGAACACAACACCTGTACGGTGTACCTGTGGATACGGTTTCCTTAGCGGGTAGGTTCAGGTATCCGCGAGACGGCGGCGACGGTGAACCTCCAGCTGACGAGGCTTGTGACGTCACACCGGCCGCAGGACCCCGCACAGGACCTCGCCGCGCAGGACTCCGCCGCACAGGACCCCGCACAGGAGCCCGCCGCGCAGGACCTGGGCCTGGACCTGGACGCCGTGGTCGGCGTGCTCACCGGCATGCTGGTGCGCCCAGCCGTGCCCACCAAGGTATGCCTTGTCTATGACACGTTACATTCAAAGTTTGTCTTTGGTACCGGATAAAGTTACCTCGTATTTTGATGATTTTGTATGTTTGCATAAACTTGTATTTCTTTGACTGGGCTGGATTTTAATGTAATCAAAACAAGAAACAGATACATAATTTAAGATAATAGTTTTATGCACGATTATTTTACGTCGCCGCAGCAGTAGGCCGCGGTGGTCATGAAAATCTATTCAATACTAATTTTCATAATTCAACAGAACTTAATAGTTTAAACTGCAGAGGATTCGCGTGCTGACCGTAATACCTACTTCTTGAAAAAGGTTTTTGGAGTTAAAGTGGAATAACCCGTAAAATGTGTTTTAAGGCTATTTGTCTATTACACAGGCCTACAACCATTTTGGTGCCGGGGATTTTAGACCTGATTTTAAGTATGCCTTACATAGCGATATCAAAAATGTTATCGGTTTTATTCTATCAGCTCTAGTTTCCGAGATAAAAAAAATAATACATTTTTCACAAAAAATATACATTTTATTGGCATCAAACATCAAGAAATTGTCTTTTGAGTGATTTTCTAGAATGACACTGATTTGGGCAATCTCGCATGATACCCAGCAATAGTCGGCCATCATGTGACTGTCCCACCTTCCTTGGTATCTATTCTCCATCGTTTTTATGTCTTGGTGGAAGCGTTCTCCTTGTTCTTCGCTTAGATCTCCTAAATTGTGTTGGAATCGGTCTAGGTGACTATTAAGGTAGTGTAATTTTATACTCATATGACAGCCTAAAGTGAACCAGCATTTCCTCTACCAATTCTACATAGTTGGCAGCCTTATTATTTCCGAGGAATTTTTGTGCAACTGCTACAAAAGATTTCCAAGCAAGCCTTTCCAAATCATTCATAGAATTCTCAAAATTAGTGCTGTCTTTTATTAATTGACGTATTTGAGGCCCATCAAAGATACCTGCTTTTAGTTTTTCATTACTTAAACCAGGAAATTTTTGTGAAATAAACTGAAAAGATCGACTATTTCTATCGAGAGCTTTAACAAATTGCTTCATGAGCCCTAATTTTATATGCAATGGAGGAAGAATTATTTTGTCTCTTGAAACTAAGGGTTCATTTATAACATTTTTTTCTCCAATAACAAGAGCGTCTCTGATAGGCCC